>JAOEHY010028442.1:0-20173 GCA_025447955.1 Psilopsiagon aurifrons
AAGTTGTGAATGCTCCATCGCTGGTGGTGTTCAAGGCCAGGTTGGACATAGCCTTGGGTGGCATGGTTTAGTGGGAGATGTCTGTGCCCATAGAAGGGGGGGTGGAACTAGATGATCTTAAGTCCTTTCCAACCCTAACTATTCTATGATTCTATGATTTCCCTAAAAGTAGGCTTTTGCCAAAATAGCTGGAAATATTTAGAAATTTTGGTTAAAGGCATGCTTAAAGAGAAATTTTGTTTAAAGATAGATATACAGATAGGTATATAGATATATAGATATAGATGTAGAGATAGATATAGATATATATAGATGTAGATATAGATAGATATATAGATGATATAGATATAGAGGCAGATGTGGTGATATAGATATATATAGATACAGATGTAGATATAGATAGATATAGATATATAGAGATGGTATAGATGCAGATGTAGACATAGATGTACATTAGACATAGAAAAGAGAGAACATGTCTGACCTCAGTAAAACATCTGAGATGTTGCTGTAATGTAAATTGTCAGTTCAACTGGTAAAATGGGGATTAGTTGAAAAGGGTTACGAGAACATGAAGCTGAAAGGAAAGGCAGCAAATGTTTGTACTTACAGGAGAAGCATCAGACAGGAGGGCAATGAAAATCAACTTCCTTACAGAATGGTATTCAATCCATTCTTCATCAGTAGTGACTTAATCATTAGTTACCTTGGCAACTTAGTAGAACAAGTAGTTCTATACTAATTGAAATTTGTGAGTGCTTGAAATTAGAAGCAACACTGGAAGCTTGAAGCACAACAAGAGAATCCTGACAACTGGAATAATGCAAACTAGATGCAACTTAAGGTAAAGAGTGCAGAGACTTTATAGGGACTAATAGCTATATTTCTTTTTTTAGCTATTAAAAGATCAGATGATGTTGGTCATTGGATGACTTGAAGCTGTGTGAGTTGATGTAACCATTGGAAAAGTACAAGTGAGATTTTTATGCCAGGGACAGCCCATTTGCAATGCTTTGTAAGGCTCTGGTCACTTCTAGGTAGAAGGGATGAAATCAAACCAAAATAGACCTCAGAGACTGACATGGAACAGTAAGCAGGCTGTCATGACAGAAAGGAAGAAAACAGCTTTACTTATTTGACCCAACAAAGCAATACCCAAAGGGTACATTATTGCCTCTAATTATGTGAAAGAGGGAATAGTCCTCTATTTATGGAAAAGGGTACGACTAACGCTGAAATAAATGGTTAAAAATTGCTATGTATAAACTGAAAATCAGCTGAAGCTTGTGAAGCATCTGGGCAATGAGCTTCTAGAACTGTAAGAGTTATCAGGAAAGAGGTGCATTAAAATAGGCACCTCCTAATAGTAGACCAAGGGACTAGCAGGGAAACAGTCTTACTGTCTGTCATCCAGTCTGTACTCATTTTCCCCTACTTATGGCCTTGCCTTTCCTACCCCCAGCTTTTACAGCTTTTTTGATTTGGTGACTTGCAGCTCCCATCTGCCCAGAAGGAGAATGCAGCTTTCACAAAATTGCCCTAAGAAACACAACCTCAGCAGTTACCTCTGATTTTAATTTCAGAAAACCTAGCTTCAAAAACAGTGGTGACAATAAAAAAAGAAATCAGGGGGTTGTTGAGTCTGTGTGCAGTAGTATCAATAACTGATACAATTTCCTGAATTATTTGTCCTATAAGAGCATTTATCAAACTTAAAATGTCTTTTTTACAGCTGTGCTTAAAGGTGGATAGTTTGAATGGCCAAAGTGTTGTTAATACTATTTACTACCTTTGAAGCAGTGTAGCGCACTTACAACTACAGTATCCATAAGAAATCTCCATTCGGGTACAAACTGCGTTTGCAAGCAGTGCCAACTCCTGCTCTGAATCAGACAGAAAAACTCAGGGATGATTTAAAATTAACACTGCAACTTTGTACATCCTCCTCTCTCATTCATACAAGAATTGTGTCTCTCCATAAAAGAATATCAACATTTTGCTCTTAGTTTTTTATTTAGAAAACTGTGACTCAGAGCTCAGATGACCAGTGCTGGCACAGTGCTTTCAAACTCAACATCCCTTCTTTCTTGAGCATATTCTTTAGATTGTTTCCCCCTTTTACATCTCCAGGGTAACTGATTGGGCTTTTGCTTGGAAGTGTTATTTTTCTGGATCTGGTTCTGCACTGACTTGCTTCATTTTTTAGGGGTACAAACCATTGATATCACCTAGGTTGCATTGTGTGAAGAGACTAGAAAATGTGTCATGGTGTTTTAATCTCTGGTTGATATTTCTTAAGGGAAGATAAGAGGGTTCAAGGCAACCTGGTCTAGTGGAAGGTGCCCCTGCCTGTGGCTGAGGGTTGGAACTGGGTGAGCTTTAAGGTCACTTCCAACTCAAACCATTCTGTGATTTTTTTTTTAAATTATTTTGGTGACATTCACTCTGTCAAATCAGCCCCCTCTAATTATCAAGAGCTAGTTCAGCTTTATAGAACACAGCAAAGCAGAAAGTACGCATGGTTTTTTCCTCTTTGTAAAACTAAGGGAACCTGTGACAATGCAATAAGCAGAAGCTGTCCATCAGTTCACAGGCACACAGTGAAGAAATCAGTTTCCTTTGCAGTTTATTAGGGCTCAGGCTGCCTGAGACTAGAAGTGTGGAAAAATTCCTGAGCATTATTTGCACATAAATTCAGACTTCAAGTGGCTGTCTCCCAAATGGCACACTGGCTTCATGTTATTGACTATGCCAGCCTAATAGACATATCAGGACTTACATGCACATATTAGTCATGCACAAATTGACAGCAGCTGTGAATGTGTCTTATCATGAGGCTCTGTGAAGTGAATTTTCATAGGCTACCGTTGTCATTTTTACCTGACTATTACGAATTCCAATTTAGAATATAATAAAATTACACATTGCTAGATATGATATATAATATGTAATGTATAATATATAATGTATAATATATGACACATTATATATTCTATATGATACATATGATGTATCATATACAGCATACAATATATCCTATATCTCATTTATTCTGTATTGTACAATGTATATTCTATAATATAATGAAATATAATATATATTAGTATATAAATTATAATTTAGAATATATTACTTAGTTGGCTGCTTTCAGTCCTTTAATATGAGCTTGGTTTTGCTTACATTAGTGTAATTTAGGGTCTGTGCACTTGTGCATACTACTTACTGTCTATCAGCAGTTATATCAAATTCTATCCTCTCACTGACTTGATGCAAACGTCCTTCCTTTAAGCCATTCTGAGGCCAGAACTGTGCCCTTTCTCTCACTGCTTAGCAAGTTTTTTGAGTGAGAACTGTTTGAAAGCTGTCAGAGAACTTGTGACAAGGAACTTCTGAACCTACAGCCTGTCTACAAATGCCTTGGAAATGGTTCCGCAGGAGCAAATGCAAGTCTGATTCACCCTCATGCTAATGCACTAATTAGAAGTATTTTCAGGCCAGGAAGATTTAGCTCAAGCCTTGGAGCTCAGATGACATCAATAGTGAAGGTGGGAGCAATGACCTTATGATGTAAGGTGGATTACTTTAGTCACATCACCACTTTTAATTCTGCTGGATCATTATTCCAGCTTTTTCATGTTGTCAAGCCTGGGGCACTTTTGAAACCTTGCAGTGTGTTGTGTGCGGGCTCCTTATGTGGATCTCATTGTCACTTGCTTCTGTAGGACCTCTTTGTAAGTATAAAATAGGTGTTCCCCAGAATGTTTTCTGCTACTGGGGAGGCTTCTGGCATTTTGCCTTGTCTCTAGATATCTGCAGGAAGGGCTGTGCCAATGCACGTTTAATTTTGTGTCTCATATATTTCAATTGACTTGTTCCATTTCTGAGTTATTTAGTCTTAATTCAACATTGATGCTCTGTGCGCAGCGCAGAGGAGGGGTAGCACTGTGATACAACATTCTCTAACTCCTTCCTCGCAGATGTGAGGTCTCTAACTCAGTGGCAAGCAAGCCTGAAGCACTTATGATGCCCTGAAGCATCATGAATGAACTGTGAAGATAAATGTATTCCACACTGTCATTTTCCATATTAGTATGTAACCTTTCTGCCAGACATCATTAGCAATACTGAGTTACTGCTGCCTAGAGGCTTGCTTTAAAGTAAATACAATAATTGTACTGAGCTCCCAGCTAATGTCACATCCACCCCCAGGTTTAAGGAACTTAACCCACTTTTGCAGGTGTTCTTCTCTAATTTGCAAGTACTCAGGGGTTTTCAGAAATATGAAAGTAAAAATATCCTTTTGAGGGGACAAATAATCCATTATTGCCACAAATGTAAGCATAATCATCAGTCTGATCATATCCAAATAATTACACAAATACAGAAAGCCCAAATTATACATGAAGGTCATGGCCAGTTTGACATAGAATCATAGAATAGTTAGGGTTGGAAAGGACCTTAAGATCATCTAGTTCCAGCCCCCCTGCCATAGCCAGGGACACATCCCACTAAACCATGCCACCCAAGGCAATGTCCAACCCAGGTGTGAACACCGCCAGCGATGGAGCATTCACAGCTTCCCTGAGCAGCCCATTCCAGTGCCTCACCACCCCTGCAGTAAAGAATTTCTTCCTCATATCCAATCTGAACTTTCCCTGTTCAAGTTTTAACCCATTACTCCTTGTTCTATCACTACAGTCCCTAATGAAGAGTCCCTCCCCAAGCATCCCTATAGGCCCCCTTCAGATATTGGAAGGCTGCTATGAGGTCTCCACACAGCCTTCTCTTCTCCAGGCTGAACAGCCCCAACTTTCTTATCCTGTCTTCATACGGGAGGTGCTCCAGTCCCATGATAAACCTCGTGGCCTCTTCTGGACATGCTTCAACAGTTCTATATCCTTTTTATGTTGAAGACACCAGAACTGCACACAATACTCCAAGTGAGGTCTCACAGAGCAGAGAGTGGTTACACTCCTTTTGATGCAGCCCAAGATACAGTTGGCTTTCTGGGCTGCAAGAGCACACTGCAGGCTCATGTTTTCTCATCTACCAGCACTCCCAAGTCCTTCTCCCCAGGGCTGCTCTCAATCTGTTCTCTGCCCAACCTGTAGCTGTGCCTGGGATTGCTCCAACCCAGGTGTAGGACCTTGCACTTGTCATGGTTAAACTTCATCAGGTTGGCATCAGCCCACCTCACAAGCGTGTCAAGTTCCCTCTGAATGGCATTCCTTCCCTCCAGGATATCAACCAAACCACCCAGCTTGGTGTCATCAGCAGACCTGCTGAGGGTGCACTCAATCCATGTCACCAGCAAAGATGTTGAACAAGACCGTCCCCAACACCGATCCCTGAGGGACACGACTCGTGACTGGTCTCCAGCTGGGAAACTTCTTACAGCCGTTTAACAGGTAGTTGGGCTTGCACACCCTGTGCAAGTGAAGTATCCTCACTGCTGTGGGAAATGCACTTCCAGACTGTGGTCCAACTTCATTTAGGTAGCCAAAAAGCACTTGGAAATAGTTTTCCTTCCTTGTTGTGAGGGCTAGTGTGAATGACCAGCACAAAGGACAGCTGATTTTAAGGTGATAGGGACTATGAAGCAGCTAGGACAGGTTCATTTAGCTCATCTAGTCACACAGACCTGAAAGCTGGAGGGCACCTTTGGACATTACCTGCTGCAACCCCAATGCAAGGCAGGGTCTGCACTGAGTTGTTTTTTAAATACCTCTGCAACTTGACTATTGTCTCCTTTGTGAGGTTTCAGGCTGTTTGAGGAGAAAGATCAGAGATGCCCACTTTCCTCCCCATCTTTAACAGCTAAACACTGAATTATATGTTTTCAGGAGGTAAGATTTCTTAGCCACTGTGAATGCAATTGTTAATGTCAAGTTGGGTAAGCCTTGTGATAAAAGAGCATGACTCGGTTGTGGCTTCCAGGAGTGATGTTCAGTTGCACAAGTGTAACAGCCATCACCTCATTCTGCAGGTGAAACATCTTGATGGGTTTTGCTAGTCTGAGCTGGAGCAAGCCTTCTTCTTGACCTGGCTTTACCCTGAGACCACGAGCAGAACACACCAGTCCCAAGATGAGCTTATCTGTTCAAAGACAGCAGGGAGCTGGAGCAGCTGCCTAGCTCCCAGTGTGGCAGTGGCATAGGATTTGAGGTTGCACTGCCAAAGAGCCTCTGGATGCCTCTCTGCTTGTCCAAATCTGCATCAGTGCCTGTTGTGAGATGCCTCTGTGGGTCTGTGATGGCTGTGTCGATCTGCTTGAGGTGTTAGCACAGAGAGCTCCCATCCTCCTGCCAAAAGACAGCTCAAGCACTCTCTGTGTGCTCTTTCTCAGCTTCCTCCCTGCTGACCTCTTTTCAGGTTTTCTCAATCCCTCTAATCCAGTGAGGATGGGGCTGAGTATTGCAATGCCAGTCTCACCAGCTCACACACAGGGCAAGGCCCATCTGGTACTTAACTTTTATTGTACGTCAAGGATTGTGGCAGTTCCCCTGCTAGTATATTTACCCCCAAATCCACATAGTGTGTGCTACCTTTGAGAATCTTAAAAGTTTGTCCCCTTGTCCTCAAAGAGATTTTTTTTTAGGAACTTTTTTTGGTTGCATTAGATTTTATTGAAACACATTCTCTTAACTGTGGCCTTGCAACATCATGATTTAAGCTATAGGTATTGTATAATTCATTGCCTGTGTAGCACCAGTAGTAAATCTATCTACAGAGACTGGTGTTAATAAAATTACTGAGTAGTTTTGGAACAAGAACTAGTTCATGGGAGATCCCCTTAGGTAGGTCCATCTTTGATGTCTTCTTATCCATTCATCCGAAAATGTGGAAAAAGAATCAGATTTTAATCTAAACAGGGTGAGCTCCCTCAGTTTCACCTAGTGCCTGCTTAAAACCCCCCAAACCATCATGCAACACAAAGTCTTGGATAAATGCATGCATGTTAGAGCATATACTATATCAAAACTATTTTACTGACCAGATATGTGATCATGCAAAAAAGTAATCAAGAATCTTGTAACTTCTACTTTTCAGGATATAATTGCTATGATTGCATTGGTTGTCTCTAATTCTAGACTCTAATTCTCTAGCTGCTTCCCAGACTGTTTTCTTCAATGCAGCTGTTGTGTAACTTTACTCAAAGTTACTGTAACTGATCTGTAGCTTTCTAGTTCAATTCCAGTTCTGCCCCTTCTGCGGTAGAAATCCTTTGGGAATCCTCTGCCAGTTGATTAGTATTCATGAAAAACAGTGATTTAACATTTGGAGAGATTCATAGTTCAGCTAGCATTCTGGGATTTTAGTTACCCAGGTTAATTTTTATTGGAAGTACTTAGCTGTAGCCACTTTCCATTCTGCCACTTGTTCTTGGCTCTGACCTAGGTATAGAAATAAATTTTCACTGTAAAATTTCCACTCTAAAAAGGGTTCAGTTCAATCCCTGATCAATACAGAGCAAAGGACTGGCACACAGTATCACACAGCAGAAATACCTTTTTATAAGTAAAGACTGCTAGAACATTGGGGTTTTTTTCCTGTCTCTTTATCCTTTGACTTTGTAACTTTCTGGTAATAGGAGAATTTAGAAGGGGCTGCAGATGTATTTTAAGTGTCCTGATTATTTTTTTACCTCACTTGCAAGTTGTCAAGATGGACTGTGACATGAAGCAGGCATCCAGTTTGGAGATCCTAAACTCTTGTTTTGAAATCGTTAGGACAAGTTCACAGTAGGGAAGGGAGAAGGAGGAGTATGTCCACACCATAGAAATTAGTTTTGGAACAGGTAGCCTCCTGAAAAGGTAAAACACAAACAAGGCCTCAAGCTCTGAACACAGTGTGTGCATACTCCAGTATAAGGGCAGATACAAATATAAGAAATAGAAACTCAGCTAAAGAAAACATCCTAGTTTGTTCCTTCTTAGTTGTATTGGTCATTCAGGATTTATGTATTAAACTGATTAAGAGTAGCAGATAAGAGGGAGAGTGCTGAATAGAACTGTAGTATTTATACAATTTTTTGGCTTTAAGCCTGAATGCACACATTAAATGAGATCACTTTATCATAATAACCATGTAGTCACATTCTGTGAGAACTCGAAAGAGCATCTTCTATGCCACAATTCTTGGGAAGGTATTATGTTGCTCTGTGTATTTGCTATTCTTCCATGAGTCATTTTCAGATCTTTTGGTCTTTGTTCAGACAACATGTAAATCAGACACATGCTCATAATTTATGCTTTTAAACAATGTGCAATTACATAATTACCCTTTTAGGTACCATTATTGACATTTTTGGGCAATGCTCTATAGTTTGTACAGGTCATTACCACCCCAGAGTCTGCACAAATTGTGTGTGAAGTATACAAGAGATATGGTAATATATAGTAGATGAGAGAGCAAGAAGGATCAGACTGACCCTGAGCTGACAAAACTTTGAGGAATCTTAGGGTGAAAGTGTCCAAACTGCAGAGCACCACTCCACATGCAAGGAAAGCTCACATTAATCTGGTAAATAACAAGTTTTACTTAAAAAACGGTCTGATAGAAATGAAGAATCAATCATGGGTTATTAACAGTGAACATTTTAAGAGGGAGTGCCAGCTCTGCTGTGCTGTGGCTAGCCCAGAAACCTTATGACATGGCTTTGCTTTGAGAGAGAAATTGGTGTTGGAAAAAGACAGCACAGCTTCTTGCAGCTGCAGGACTCTGATCCTGGTGTGAGGAAAATCACTGACAGCATGCATGAAAACCTTTTCTTCAGGGGTCACAGAGACATTGGTTTGATTTTTAGGAATTTTTTCTCCTTCAATGTTTGAGATATTTTAGACAGCCAGAGGCAAAACCACAAATCCTGTACTGCTTGTTATCATTTACCAAAAAAAGTGCTATCAGGAAAAAAATGTACAGAAACTTTTATTTGGTGTGCTGACTCAATGTACCAAAACACTGGCCTCACAAGGTCTGACAAAAATATCGTAAAAAAGTCTTTGTTGGGATCACTAAAGCATTGAAAGTTTTTCAAGTTACCATTCGCTTGCATTTTCTAAAACCACCTTTTTGCCTTAAATAAATGAAGAATTGTAAAAAAGACATAAAAATCATCAGGCCATACTTTGAACTTTGTGTTATATCAAGCATAAGCCTTTGTCCATGTATGATGCCACTTTTGATAATAAAATTATTTTCTACTTCTTTTGGACATCCTTTAGCCGAATGTCTTCTTGCAGTGCACTTTGTCAGTGATGTGTTTCCAAAATGCTCTACAAAGACTGTATTTGCGTATGTTAAAAAGAAGGAAAGAGTAACGCAATCAAGTATTTTTTAATCTATTTTCCAGAGAAAAAACAAATCTTGACAGGCTCAGAAGGGTATTTTACTGTATTCCTTCTGCCCAACTTTCTGATAACTTTATACAGTTGGAAGAAAGCTCATTTGAGCTGGATTAGTTTTTCTCTTTAAAGATTCATAATATCAGAGGACATCCATCTCATGATAGCAACTTCTTGAATATGAAAAAACATTAAAGAAAGGGTAGTGGCACAAACATAAAAACTCCAACTGAAAAGACAACCTGCTCCCATCCCAAATGAAATGAAACATGTTTTGAATTGGAGCTGGACAATTGGAAGAGCAAATAAAGTTCCTCTGTCATGTTTTGAATTAATACATTCAGATGAGAGTCAGTGAGTCATGTTTGGCTAGATATTCTTCTACAGAAGTACATGTTGGACATGCATCTTTTAAAACAGGGTAGAGTACTGAAGATGTAAAATTTTATATGCTATTCTGTTGTATATGGCACAGTGCAATGACCCATACAGAATATGAGGTAGCTACTGACTAGTAACATTGCTAATAATTTTTTTTTTCCAATGAAGGAGTGAGCAAAGACAAGTGCAAACACTGAGCATCATGGTCTCCTTAATGTGGAATATTATGATCTCCAGCAGCCAGGAAGACCAGACCAATGATCTATCCCACAAGTATCCAGAGAATTGTTTCCTACAAACTTGTGTCAACAAACAGAGCTCTTTCGAAAAATAAGGCACACTTTCTTTCTGCTGCACTACATTTTCCATTGCACTGAAAATTCTTGGCAGGCAGAAAGCACTCAAATTCAGAACAGTAACAAGTCTTCATCATTAGGGAGATCTTTAACAAGACTTCTGACTTTTGATAGAGAAAGTCTGGTGAAAAACAAAAATAGATACTTATAGAGACAGGTAAGATTGCCCAAGACTGCAGTTGAAAGGTTTTAGGATCACCCCTCAGCCACCAGTGTTCTCTGATGAGTTAAAGAGAAGCTCAGGTCCCTTTGGACAAGGTTGACTTTATTTGCTCCTCCGTTTGTGGGTGTGATGAGTGTATGTGATGAGCAGTGGTTATTTTGGAAGATAACACAGTTGGAAACTTATTTAAGGATGATAAGCATGAACCAGGTGAAGCAATCATGTCAGCATTGGCATGGGTTGCTTTGGTACCACAGCAGCAGAGGGCCCTTACAGAGAAATGGGGAACTTACCGTGCTTCACCTTGTTGTTTTGGCTAATGCTGTGCAGAGAGGAGGATGCTGTGCAATATAACTCAGACACCCAGCAGTTTAACTTGAAATCCTCAAACTTTGCCTGAAGAATCTAAACACTGAAAAGGGCACCTTTGTCAACAGCTTTTCAAATATATACTCCACACTACCTTTTTTCTGGTTTTGTAGATTTTCTATTTTACTGGTAGAATAATGTTTAGCATTGTTTTCATTTGACTTCTTGTGCAAAAAAAGAGAAAGAGAGAAATTAATCTTTTCTTTACAGTGCAACATAATTTTTGTGTAAGTTAAAAATAAGTTATACCATCAAAAATTATACTTCGGAAAGGAGTGGTTTGAAGCTGTTTTGATGAGACAGGGAACATGAGTACAGAGATAATTATAGTCATTCCTTCATTTGATCTGTCTAGAAAATGCCATATTTTTATCAGATTCATTCTGTGTTTTCTCCTATGGTAGGAAATGTAAATCTTCCTATTCAGCTATGTCACACTGTTGGAAGTTTTCTATTTCTCACTGTTGTGGCTGTCAGGCCTGTTTTTAGTCCAATCTGAAGATGCTTAGAGAGAGTGATATGGTGGTATCACTACAAGGAGTTCCTCAGCTGTGAACATTTCAGTTCTAATTTGAAGATGGGTTTGCATCCAGGAAAACCAAGTGTCAAAGAAAAACTTAGCTCCCTGGGACGTCTGGGCAGCTTCTTGCACTCCAGAGCTGTTTCAGCCCACTCTGATCTTTGTCCTTCCTTCATCCTGATGTTGCAGTGCCCTTTGATTTACTCATCAGCTCATGCCATGTCAAAGGCCGCTGATCTTTGCACTCTGCTGACAAAAAGACTGGGAACAGATTGTGCTTGGAGAATTGGTCCCTGAGATAACAAGAGTGATAAACTGGAAGACAAAACTCCCAGAATTGTCTAGAGTGTATTGTTAACCAACTTTCTTTTAATGTGTGATAAAGACAGACACTTCCATGTACCCTAAAGTCTCCAAATGCAATCAGTTTTTAGGAGACCTTGATTTTTTTTTTTTTCCTTTAAATTAAAATGAAATCTATAGCTCCTGCAGACTGCTCCCTACATTACAGAGCTTCTTGTAGGGCATGATTCACTAAGAAGCTCATATCCATACAGGTTAGTGGCCTGGAAAAATTAATTTAAAAATACCCCAAAAAACCCCACATCCAAACCAAAACCCCCAAGTGATAAGAAGTGCATGAAATGTAGATGCATTTTCAAGTATGGCACAGAAATGGGAAAAGAGATTGCTGGAAAGGGTGCTAAAAGTATTAACCAATACTTCTAGGGTGTGTTTATGTCACCTGCCTCTCTCATGCAACTGTGCAGCTTCAGCAACACCTACAGTTTCTCAATGGCAATGGCATGTCTCAGAATTTTGATTGCAAATTAATTCCAAATAAAGTGTCAGTTTAATTTTTGCTGAAAAATTAGAACAGCTAGTGAGTGTAAAACACTTTCCAAAGCCTCAGTATTAGTTAAAAATGAGCTTAGCCTGTGTGATAAATCATATATTACCTTAGGTGGAAATAGCTCATTGGCACAGAATCATTAGCTGTCAGAAGAAAGGTCCGTTTTGGTAATAGTGTCGCTGACATGAAGTTCTTGTACTCTTTGTTGTTTCATCTATTCCCTTAGGCATTTATTTATTTGGAATATGTGCAACCTGCTAGTTTCTTTTCTGATTTCTGAAATAAGAAGCTGTGGCATTTTCTTAAAACAAACATTTCTTCCTAGAAAGAAATGCAACATTTTGGCTGCCATGCTTTTATTTGGAGTATGTGCAACCTGCTAGTTTCTTTTCTGATTTCTGAAATAAGAAGCTGTGGCATTTTCTTAAAACAAACATTTCTTCCTAGAAAGAAATGCAACATTTTGGCTGCAGTACATTAGGAATTCACACTCTGTACCCAAAGATATGCTATGAGATTATCAACCCATATCACTATTGAATTCCTCAGGAACTTTTTCCTTTCACATCTTTGCTGTTTCACTCCTAGCACAAAGGCACAGAACTCTGCCTTCCTTCCAGTCACTGGGTGACAAATATAACTGAAACTCAAAATTACTAACTGGAAAAAACGTTATGCAGCAGAACTTTCCCATGATGGCATTAATAGTCTGGATGAAGAAACAGATACTAGTTCGCTGTTCATCTGCTTATCTTTGAATTTAAGACACTACTTCACAGGCTACTGCAAAACCTGAAGTCTGCAAGTGTTCTTATGCATAGAATACTGTAATGATGTACAGAAGTGCTGCTGTTGATCTTGCACAGCCTAGCAAATGAAACACTGCATTTTTCAGATGCTGCCTGTGTGAAGGAAACTGAGCAGCATCTGTTCTACAGAAAAATTTAATAGTTATTACAGGGAACTACCTATTCTATTTGGGATTAAACTGCTTTGGAGTAATGGCTTCATTCAAAAGCCACAATAATTATTCCAGAATATGATAATGCTATTAAAATATTATTCATAAAGAAGGTTATTTCCAAGCCTTCAAAATATTCTGTACTAGAGATGCCACACAGATTCAACTATATAGGCAGAATCTAGGGTCTTGCTTATAGTCACATGAAATATCTCCTCAGTAAGGAATGGACAAATATTTTAGAAATAACTTATCTCCATTTCAGGTCTTTCCCTTTGAATTAGCCAAAGAGAATGACTAATATTAGTGAAGAGACTAATCATATTTGATGACAAACTTTTCAAATACCTTTCATTTTGTTTTACACTTTTACACATACTTTCTTCATTGAGAAAAGGAGCTGCATATCAGCTGGTCAGGAGCTATGTCTAGGACATTCCTGTGTCTGTGATAAGCTGATCTGTGTATGCATTTTACAATTATTTACATTAACATTACATTTTGGAAGTTTCTTACTCTTCTACGCATTTTGTCAATTTCATTGAGTAACTCCCCACCACCTACCCTATCTCCCTAGCATACAACTTGTTTGGAGAAAGAGTGACCTTTCCCAGCTTTGGCTGTGTCCTGGATTTGTGGATTGTCACTGTACCACTTCTACAATATATGTGATTTGCTGACTTGCAGGTTTAAAATGCAGACGTAAAATGCAATAATTATTCTATAGTCAAGAAGGAAAAATACACACAGTTCTGATTCAGTACACTGAAATTATTGAGTTTTCTTGTTGACCTCATCTGAAGAAAATTTTGACCCATTATTTATGAAGGTCATGTTATAATTGCATATATTAGACTGACTTCATTAAAAGTAATACCTGTCTATTGAATTTAACAATTTTTAAAATTTCAGTTTCATTATTTTTTTTCTCCATTTTTCCACATACTGGCACCAGCTCCTGAAGAAATGCTGTAAGAAACAAGGGGAGAGCATTCTTTCCACAAATAACTCCTCTGCAAAAGCATGTTAGAAATAAATTAGCAGTATTTGCGTGAGTGTGGGCAATGAACTAGTGAAATATTTTACTCCTTCAAGTAAAACAAAATGACAACCTTCTACTATTAAATTATTTAAGTACAGAATAAAAGCCATGAGTTAGATCCTGACCCAAAAGACAAATTAATGAGACAATACTGATTCTATCAATCACCTCTACAATGTGAGAACTATCTACTCTTCCTAGGTGTACAGCTTTTTTGAGGCTTAAAAGTGTAAAACCAGTCAAGTTCCCCAGTGCCTTACACAAAACATTTCATCACCATGGTTTGCCAACAAGCTGATGAAATAATGAAATGGAAACCAGAAGTGTTTCTTTTGTAGAAAAAAAGAAAAAGTATTACTTCTCAGGATTCTATGTTCTTTTCACCTTAAACAATATCTAATAGCCAGGGCCAATATGCATGAAGACAAAGCACGAATAATTGTGGTTATGACTGTTGCACTAACAACTCACACAAATTCATCAAAACTGTGACAGAGAAAAGGTATTAAGGGGAAGTATTACCATACATGAAAATTTGTGAGAGTTTTCAAACACTAATGATAAGGGAAATGCTGAAGAAGTATACTTATATTTCTGATAAAAAACATTTGTAAAAAGTCTTCTTTATTTTTGCATCAATAAAGCTAAACAATAGATTTTCTCGCCTCTTCTAATCCTTCCACAGTAGAGAACAACTGTTTGGGGTAAGTAGATGGAAATCATTTTCATGCTGAATAAAATGAAGGTTACATGAAACAAGGTTTTAAAAGCATTTACATTTTCTTTGGAAAATTCATATGAAGATCAAATTAAATTCAACAAGAAAAAAGTAGTTTCCTCACTGAGTAGTTTATTAACTACAGGCTCTAGAAGAACCCTGAGAGAGGCTGTATGAGAACTGGAATTATTTGTGACAAATTGTGAACTGAAGTCACACAATATAAAAAAACAGTTTTTAACAGGCTAGTTAATTTTCCTACTCTCCTTTAAAATTACATAGAAATTGCTCTTCAGACCTAGTCTATCTTCTACCACACTTCTGCAGGAACCCTTTGGTGAGATTTAGCTTAAGCCAAAAATGGAAGAAATTTTAACCCAGCTGTGACTTCTAACAAAATCATGGATATTCCATCACTTAGCTACCAAGTTACAGGGATTATTCTGTGAGCATGTTCCACAGAGTATTGTGAGGCAATATCAAATATCAAATAAAGGAAGAAAGACATCAGACATGACCAGGGTTTTCCAAACCTGTTATCTCAAGAATGAAGCCTATTAGTTACTAAATTTGCAGATCTGGAGTCTGAAGCTTTCTGTGCTTCAGTAAGTGTGCAGTAATACATTTCTTTTAAACAAAATTATAGCAGTTCCACGCTAACATGTGGGAGGGAAGAATTAGATCTGCTGTATGAAAGTGACATCACATGTGCATTTACATATATACGTATATAGACTTCAGTCTTGGATATCAGGTACACGTTTGCATATATCTGTATTGTCTTCCCTGTGCAAAGTACACACATATAACAATATAAATATGAATTATTCATCTATAAAACATAAAATTTGTAGAATGTCTATAGATTTCTGGATGCATGTGTGTATGAATTTATGTAAATTTGTATTTAATTGTGTAGCTGTATGAACATGTTTTTGTTTGTTTATATGAGATAAATTTAATACATATGCTTGATAAGCAGTATTTAAATGACAGACATTTATGTTCATGTTAGATACATAGAAACTATGACATGTATGTAGATATGCACATGATGGTACGGCTGCTTCCCTTGTTTTCTGAAGCAGTTTGCTATTTGCTGGACAGAGTCATACAGGTCTTAATTACTGAAGGTACAGCTTCATAATCTATATAATTTTAAACAGCACCTATACCTTGTTATATGCTGTATGGAATGGAGGACTGCTGTCAGATTTCAAACAGCTACCTCTGTGCTTTGTCTTCAGCTTCTAGGCTTTGATTGATAAACTTAAGCGTATAAAATAAACAGTAAATGAGATCAAATATGTCATTCTGATATACTCACAGTCACTCAGCTGTGGATTTCTAATGGCTCTGCATGCTGGTAAACTGTCATTGAGTTGCAGTAGTTTACCAGTGACTCAGCCAAAGATGCCTGCACCCTGAAGGCTGTCAGTTTCTACACCAGTGGTCTTTAAAATATACATTTCAGGCTATAAAATAGTTCTTCAGAGAGCAACTGAGTGTCAGGCTTGGCTTTCACAAATAATGGTAGAAAAACCTGCCCAGGGCTCACACCATACAACTGGAACACTGGTAAAAAATGCAAATATCGTTATATAAAAATTACCTAAGAGGAGGAGAAGTACTGCTACAGCATTTTGTTCAGAGCATCATGAACTATTTAGGGAAATCACAGAATTGATTTAGCAAGGAAAATTAAAAAAGAATTGCTAATGTTTCTTTGCAAAAACAAGGGCCTCTAACCCATTGCAAGTTTTTGGATGAATATTTTTCTACCCAGTGCAGCCTCAAGTAGGCCACTGGAAAATTCTGCCTTTCATGATTTTCAGTGTATTCTCGAAGTCTGCAGGTTTGTGGCCAAATAAGCTAAAGAAATTATTACTTCAGTATTACTAATTACTTCAGCATAGTATTAATGAATCTCTCCAGCTGCAGCAGAGCAACAGTCCTCAGCTGTAACACTCCTCCTCAGGCTCTTCAGCAGTGGCATCCAGGGACAGGCAAGCCATGCAAGTTGAGCTAGGAGGCAATGCACTCCCACTGGTACATACCATTTCTCAGGGAGGATGCTTTACACTTCCACACTGGCATCTGCACCAGCCTCCAGAAGAAAAGGAATATCTTTTTCATGCTGTGCAAAGATTCTTCATGTCAGTTTTCTTCGGCTGTACACAGTATGAACAGTAGTGGGATTCAGGATGTCAGCTTTCCCAGAAATGCTGTTCCCTAAATTCTTTTCTGCGCCTTCTGAAAATCTGTGCTGATGTTCACATACATCTTCTAAGGGTTTATACAGTTTTCTCAGAGGTGTGCAGCTTAATGAGTCACTTATAACTCATTATATAGGCCATCTCCAAATGAAAGTGAGGGGTTTAGCTTAACAAATAAAAAGCCATTGGCTCAGTGCTAAAGGGACTAAGACAGGATTATCTCAGGGTGTGATGAATATGAAGGCATTCCAAGCTGCTGAGGACAGCCACATGCCCCACAGCATGACGACTGATGGAACTGAATGGAGGTCACCCTTTCCTTGCTTTCTGCTATATTTTGGTAAGAATTTGTTGAGCCTGGAGAAGAGAAGGCTCTGAGGAGACCTTAGAATGGTTGCCAGTGCCTAAAGGGACTACAAGAAACCTGGAGAGAGGCTTTGGACAAGGGCCTGCAGGGACAGGACAAGGGGGAACGGCTTTAACCTGACAGAGGGGAGAGTGAGATGAGCTCCTAGGAAGAAGTTCTTCCCTGTGAGGGTGATGAGGCCCTGGCACAGGTTGCCCAGAGAAGCTGTGGCTGCCCCATCCCTGTCAGTGTTCAAGGCCAGGTTGGACGGGGGTTGGATCAACCTGGTCTAGTGGGAAGTGTCCCTGCCTGCGGCAGGGGGTTGGAACTGGATGAGCTTTAAGGTTCCTTCCAACCCAAACCAGTCTGGGATTCTGTGATAGTCATACGCTGCAATCAGAATTTTATTCTGCAGTTTATGTTGCACTATGTATGACCTAACCTACCATGGGATTTAAAAGTAAAATCACTAATATGCAGAAACCATTCTATGATTCTATGAGTGATATGCTGGGCAGACCAGCACCTTGACCCCCATCCTGGTGTCAGGAGCACCTCTGACACTACCTACCCCTAGTAAGAAGATGACAGGTTTTCTGTTTGTCACTTGCCATCCCTTTGGATCAGCTGAAGTCCATTCCCTGATGCAGCTATGAAGAATAGCATTTCTCTGGAGCAAACCTTGAGCCTGACATAGGTTACATCAACTTCCCTCCTTGCTGTTCCACTGCAATAAGGTGTTGCTTTCCAGACCAGCAGCAGCCATGTGTTCCTTCTAGCTGATACAGCTCCAAAACAAGCAAGGCATAAATCCTGTGTACCTGTAGGTAATGTTTCCAGAAGAAAAAACTGAGAGAGAAATTCTAAATTATAATCAAAACAACTCAAAAATATCAGTCAGACACAACTGAAAACACAGAAATTCTGTGCTGAGCCACCCTTGTGCTTTCAAGTTGGGAACACATCGTAAAACTCAGAATTAAGAAACAGAGCCTGACAGAGTCAATTAAAATGAGAGAGACTGCAGTCAAAAACATCTTAGTCATAGTTTAAAAGACGAGACATACTCAGAATGACTTTTGCTGCTGATTCCATAAAGAGGAGAGTGGGGAGCAGTGCTGGACCTTCAGTAATTGCAGAAGCTCACACAATATAAAGACCCTATTTAAGTTAATATGTTGTCAGTCTTCAACAACTAGCAGTGTAACAGCTGGTTTTGATGTAATTTCTTTTGAGACCACTAGATTACAAGCTGTTTATTGCATTCTTCTCCATAGACTGCTCCCTGGATACAGGCAGGGAGTCAAGAGGTCAGAGGTCTAAAGCCAGGAGCTAAAGGATTTGTCATCATTTAACAGGTCACTTGTTGCTATGTATTGTGCAAACTGGACTGTGCAGCCTAGCAGGATGGTGTGATATGCTTTATTTTTTACGTCTCTACAAGAGGAATTGAAATGACCCCACTGTAGAAGCACTTGGAATCATCAGTTGGTGCCTGGGGGTTTGTGGAGGGCAGGCATGCACAATCACAGAATCATAGAATAGTTAGGGTTGGAAAGGAAATTAAGATCATCTAGTTCCAACCCCCCTGCCTTGGGCAGGGACACCTCCCACTAAATCATATCACCCAAGGCTATGTCCAACCTGGCCTTGAACACCTCCAGCAATGGAGCAATCACAACTTCCCTGGGCAACCCATTCCAGTGCCTCACCACCCTTACAGTAAAGAATTTCTTCCTCATATCCAATCTAAACTTCCCCTGGTGAAGTCTGAACCCATTATTTCTTGTCCTATCACTACAGGCCCTAATGAAGAGTCCCTCCCCAGCATCCCTATAGGACCCCTTCAGATATGCAGCAGTGAAATATCCTCAGTTAGCACCATGATTACAGTTGTCCAGACCTGCACTCAATGTTGGCACATACCAAATCATAGGGTGTTGGATATGATATAAGCAAGTAGGGGACTAGCTGCTGTATGTCATTATAGCTGCATCTTAAATCCCACTTAAATCACACTCAAAGTGTAACTGGAAAAGAAGACTTATTCTTAATTTCTGCACAATTTCTGTCATTTCATGCTGCTCCTTGTTATATGGGGAGTGTTTGTGTTATGGTCTATGAGTATAAATAGAATTTGACTCGAATGGTCTGTGATTAGCAGCCAGTTAAGATATTGTCTGCAATGAACATGGGAAGACTGATTTACAAAGGATCTGAGAAAACACAGATGACTCAAAAATATGGGAACTGGATGACTTGTCTCCGAAGGAAAAATGGAAAAACTTTTCCTACCATGGAAGCCGAATATTTGAAGCTCCAGCAGCGTAGTTAGTTGTGAAGCTGATTCTTGCAAAGAAACTCCATCCTTTGAGGAGAATTACATTCAGGAAACAAGCAGAAATGTTCATATTTTTTTTTTGTCTTCGTACAAATTATATCTTTTTGATATCAGAAGAGCTCTTTGATATGGTCTCAAGTCATAATAATTGTGATTCTTTGTACAATCCAAAAGATGTTCACATTTCACCTTTACAATGAACCCAAAGAACACATTTGGGCGAAAAGAAATCTGACATTCAGATAAAACAGCATATCAACCAGTTTGCTGTTCCCTTTGTTCTTTCACAGCGTTGGCACTGTGGAGCCTGTAAGGTGGCCAAGCATAAGGTCAGACACTTTTTGCAAGCTCATTTTCATGCGAGGTCTTTAACTGTTGAGGTGACTGTCTCGAGAGGGGGGGTCTGCAGCACCTGATCGGGGAGAGGGGACGCCTGCAGCGCCTGACAGGGGGGAGGCTCTGCATCCCGAAGCTTCAACTCGCAGAAGCCGCAGCAGCACCGAGGGAGCCTCAAGCCCTCGACAGGGCTCGCCCAGGGTCCCGCAGCTCAGCGGACGCGAGGA
>JAOEHY010028443.1:0-16889 GCA_025447955.1 Psilopsiagon aurifrons
TTCCCCTGTTTAAGTTTGAACCCATTACCCCTTGTCCTATCACTACAGTCCCTAATGAAGAGTCCCTCCCCAGCTTCTCTAAAGGCCCCCTTCAGATATTGGAAGGCTCCCACCTCAACTTCTCTCACAGCCTTTACAATATTCCTGTTCTTCATCCAAGGCATTCTCACTCTAGTATCCAAGGATGTTTTGGGGGCTCTATGGGTTCCCCTGAATTAAATCCAGCTGTTCTCTTTCTTTTAATGTAAAACAGGTGCTGATTTCCAATTGCAGAAGAACTGCACCTTTTGGGACAGACAATCTCGGGATGCTTGCAGAAAATACTGTATCCCAGTTGGCACTAGGAACCAGGCACCACCAAGCTCTGATCCTTCTTCAGAATCTCACTGTCAATGGGCAAATAGTTTGGGTAGAAGCCAAAAAAAACCCAACCAAAAACTAACTAGCAGACGTTATAATGTGCCAAGCATTACAGCAGCATCCATAGGAAACTTCCACACACTCCCTTCTGTATTGAGTATTTCAAAGACATAGAGTGCACTTAGCTCACCTACTTGCCTGTGCAACAAATTAACTCATTTGAAAACACAGTGTCAGCTTCTTTTGCCACACCTTTAACAGCGAAGACCCCACAGCTACTACTACACAAAACATAAACCCCCTACCACCACATGCAACTATTTTGCAGTATTTGGAAGACTTGAGAAAGAGACATAGACATAATCAAAAGGTATTTCCCTGCATGACTAACAATTCCAAATGAAGTTCATAGCACTTGTTCAAAAGAAAAGACATTTGTCAAAGCATGCAAAAGTCAAAAGTATGAAAAGTAGTGTAAAATGTCACTAAATCCTATGTATTAGCAGACTCAGGAAGAGGAAACAGAATGGGTGATGATAAGAGCCTGAGCCTGGGGCACCCAACACACCCAGGCAGCATGAAGTGATAATCCTCCTGTCGACATTTTGGTTGTCCTTCACACAGGCAAGAAACAGCTTCCTGGCAGCCAAGGATGGTCTGCATCTTCCTACAAAGGCAACAAGCTCTTTTCTTGCTCTCAGACAAAATGAAGAGAAACTAACAAAATGAGTGAAAACCAAACTAGCTGGAATTAGCACCTCTCCCCCACCCACACCCCCCAATTCTCCTGCAGTTGTCTGATGAAAATCAAAGCCTTCTTTTAAACAGCTCATTTATCTTCTCTAAAAACATCGATCACTTCAAAAAGAAAATATGTCCATCTTCACCTTGTTTAATCTGTCATATATTTGTTATGCTTTTAAATATTTTGTACTTGAAAAAGCCAGGCAGGTCTAGTGGATAACACCATGTGCTTTCAGCTTCAAAAGCTAATCTCTTTCAGATCAGCACAGATTATAATAGACCATCCAAATTCTGCAAGCAGAGGTTATACCCTGGCCTCAGTTCAATTCTTAATAAAACAACATATATATATATCACAAAACCCCCAAATTTAACCATATAATGAATTCAGGACAGATCTCCATCTAATGCATGAAATTATGCTCATAACAAGAGAATAAAAAGATTCTTTTAATAAGGAATAAATATTCAAGTACATTCTCAGAGATTTGAATCCAAATATGCAAACCTTGGTGCAACTTTTGGTTCTGTCCATAGCAATTTGCTCTTCCCAGTTACATTTCTATTGATCTGACTCAACACATCTACCCCATGCATCCAAGTTTCCCCTAGTCCTTGCAGCCTAGTGTCATTCAAGATCTTTCCACCTCACTGCATCTTTCAGATCCTCAGTCTCCTTTCCCTGTCCTGTGCGCCATAAGAAATTAGCAATATGTCCTTCTTCCACATCCTTCTTGTCATTACCCCTTCCAAAGAACTTGCTACACTTCTCTACTCTTAACCCTGAAAGCTCTTGGAGGAGCTTTTCCTACTCCAACTGGCAAGACACTCCTTCTCACAGAAAGTGTGGAAGCACATAGAGGCCACCACCTCCTGGTGATGCTGAGCTACTGGATAAGGCAGCAAATGAGTAAACCCAGTTCTCAAGGAACTTTCCTCATTCACAAGGCCAAAGTGCAACCTTGCTTCAGCTTATTTTCACATTCCTCCTGAAGTTCACCCACAACCTGCAGGTGTCAACACTGCGCATGGTCAAACTGAAGCACTTGAGTTCAGTTGTTGATTCCTGGTATTAGCACCAGTCTGGTCAGTGGTGTTTCATAGATTCTGGCCATTCAACAACCTACAGCACCAAAAAGTGAGCTCATTTTGGGGGGGAGGCAGAAAAACCCCACTTCACCAGAAATGGTCTCTCAAACTATCATTACCTGTAAATTAGCATTTAAGAAGAAACTATAGTCAAATTGATCATGAAGAAAACCACAACTTTAACTTCCCTAACAACTAATGCTTTCCCATCCTATCATCACTGCATGACAGTCTGCCAGCCTATGCACGCCATTCTGAAAGTTCCCAAAAAATCAGCCGCATAACTGCACTCAACTCCACACCAAGAAGGCAAGTTATCCCCTGCTGTCATGAAACAAAAAAAGAGATAATTTTACTGTACACAATTTCCATTCCACTTCTCCAAATCCCTATGCCACCTAGAAAACTAACTGCCCCTTGTAATTCAGGATATCCAACCACGCCATACACATACTGAACAGATGTGTAGTTAAAAATACCTGGAGCTAAGGTGCATAAAGACCTTTCAGGATGAAAATAATTTGAAATAAAAGTCATAAAAGCCACAGCTGCAGGTGAGCAAGAAAACACCCAACAAGTTTAACACGGAAATGAGCCACAACTGACCCTTCTTTGTTGTTCATTACCAAGCAGACGATCTTAATGACACAAGAACCAGGGAAGAGCCATGTTGGATGCTTTCTTCCCATACAGAACTTTAGTGGTAATTAAATATATCATCAACACAGTAATCATTGAAACACCACTTAAGGTTAAATTGCCATTTATACAGGATTCAAACCCAAAATGGATTTTGAACTAAACTATGAACAACATAAAAAATTAGACAAGTGAAAGGCATTCATAAAATTCTCCTTGGTAACAGATCCTGAGAACAACTGGATTATTCCCATCAGCTCTAAAAGGTAGATACTCAAGGTTCTCTGCACTAAATAAAAAATGACTAATTTGAGTTTTCAGGCAGATGAACAGAAAAGTTGACAGATTTAATGTATACAGTGTAAAGCACTGTTTATAGTACTGGACAGACTTTCCCTTATGTTTAACAATATGAAAAGATCACAGATCCATCAGAAAATTCTATTTTGCAAAGAATTAGTTTCACTTTAAAAGAAACAGAAATATCTAAATTCTCTTTGATTTTATGGATGCTACAGTAAGGAATCCTTCTAAAACGGTTAGAAAGCATAAAGAAGCAAAACCTAACATCTCTGTAACACTTGCATAGTTTTGATGAGACAATATCTTCAGCTCAGCAGACTCTGAGTTTCAGAGTAGAATAGCACACTTAGCTGCTTTGTAGGCTTCTTCATTGTAAGTAACTAATAAATAGGTGCATACTCAATATTACTTTAGAAAACCTGCAGAGAAAACAGGAAAAGGTTTGGACAATACAAACAAGAATTTCAATTAAAATTAGGACACAAACACAGAATAAATATGAAAGGTTAAACAAAAGGTTTGAGAAGCAATATCTTACAGCAGAAAATTGGTGTAGAGGCTCATCTTCAGCAAGATGATGACTAACCCAAAGAGACACAACAGTGCTACAACCCAGCAGAGCACTTACTTCACCCTCCTGTCTCAGATACTTATTGCTGACTAATGGGGAGCCCAGACAAGAAACCAAACAAGCTGAAAGCCAACCTGACTCCATAGTTACCTTTCATCTGGGTACATTCCCTACCCTGTCCCTTTGCATGATCACAAATAGGCAGTGTCAGCAATGGGGAGTCCAGGGTAGGGCAGAATTGCTCCTTCAAACGAAGCAGCTTAATCCAGGCTGAAGTACCCACAAAACTATAGCCCGAGGATGTAGGTTTTCATTATAGCTGAGCTGACTGGGCTGTGACTCCACTTTCCCAACTCTCTCATGGCTTCCTGTCTTCCGTAAGGGCAGGCTTGGAGGTTTCTTGTGGGTTTGGTTTCTTTGTCAGTTCATCTCACTAAAGCAGGCAACTATGGCTACATAGAACTGTTAGCGCACTGCAGCAGCACAAGGGAGACAGAACATACAGAGCAAGTGTACAGACCAAAAGAAATGCTGAAGTGAATGAGAAGAGCAAAACTTAAAAACAGCTGTATGTTTCTGGTTTCTTTAGTATTAAAAAAACATACTAAAAAAGGTAACAATTTAAAAGGTCATCCAGTTAAAAAAAAATCTTGTTACAAATACAACTGATGTGTGTGCTAGCCATTTTAACATAGTTTCAATAGTAACTAGCCTGCTGCACAACCACCGTAAAACCAAGTCAGCACAGAAAACTCACCTTCACGAAATTGTCAGGGAACATGCCCCTTTTGCCATTTAGCTCCCCTTCTAACCACCCTTCTTCTTCCAGCTTTTTCACATTCCTGATGATTTCCCCAACTCGGATTGTTAACTCATCATCATGCACTGCATCATAGTCATATTCCACAATATAGTCCACTAAAAAGAAAAAACAAAACAAAACAAAAAAAAAAACATAATGAATGCAACTCAGACACAGAAACGCAACTTGAAAGCCATGCATGTACAGACTGGCAGACCCAGCAACAAATGCTAAGAACAAGTGTTTCCATTACAGCACCTCCCATTTGGGAACTGTAATGTTCCAAACTGTTTTGGAGAGGAGAAGAAAACTGGACAGTCACCTATTCAAATAAAGAAAAATTCAGAATAAGACAGCAGATCCTATGTTGACGGTGGTGGGCAGGATTTTGGACACGTGTGGTGGAAGGGATTGCTGGCAGTGGTTTTTTTTTCCCCTGCTGCCTAAGCCCCAGCCTAAGATTTACCAATTATGAATCACCACCCATAGGGCAATCATTTGTTATTCAATGCATATCTGGGACCAAGGAAGGAGAAAGGTTCAAGCTGTGCATGTATGATACATACATGCAATGTTTTTTTTTTTAATTCTCATACTTGCAACTGCTATTACAACTACAAAAAACTGATTGCTGCACACAGAAGAGTTTTGCCCTACTGAACCAAGAAATGTAATATAGCCTGAAGGTGTCTGATTGATAGTACCATACAACTTAAATTGCACAGACATATAAAGGGCACCCTCCTTCAGATGTATCTGGTTTTGAATGAAAAAAGAATAAGCAAGCAAACTTGAATTTTGATATAAGAAAATTTACTCAGAGGAACATAGCAATATATTTACATACTTGCCCATCTGTTGCACAAAATCCATGAAAGCTGCTTACTGAACAGCTTAAGCCTTGTTTGGCAATAAAGGCTCATTTGTTCATCAAGAAATGCTGTTTATGCCAGAGATTTCTGCAGACCTGCAGCAATCAAATTATCGTCCCTTACTAAAATCTAGTTAGGATAGCCAGGCACTACCAAACATAACACTGTGCTCACTGAAATCTCCCTCTGCTCTGCACATCACAGCAAGCATGCAAAGATGAGAGCACAACATGGTTAAAAGACAGAAGTGCTGAATGGTATTAAAATCTTTTTCCAAGGTTACTCTTTATTTTATCAGCGCATATCCAACAATTAATTTGCAAATTAAAGAATCAAATGGAAGAAAGTATTATTGCCTAGTAATGAATTTACAGCTCCATTAAAACCACGTATAATTCTGATCTGTGAACAGTTTTGATCAAAAGTGATGCTGCATGCATGTTGTGATATATCCTTTATCCCCCTGTTGCCTACAGATGAAGTCAGAAAACCCTCAGTAAAAAAAACGGAACTACATCATGGTTTCATGAATACAAGAGAAGCCAGAACGATTTGTCTGGCAAACTATTTTCTGAATGCACCTATTGACAAAGGAGACAGTTGAATCTAAACATGAAGACTTAGTTTTGATTTTTTCCTTGAAGAAAGAAAATTTTTCTTCACCATGAACAGAAATCATCATCAGATATCTGCTCATGATACACGCTCTGGAACTCCCTAACACACTTTTTGTACTGTATATATTTGCTTTTTGTAGTGCCTGCATTTATTCTTGCCAAATGTATTCTCTGAGCTTACTTCAAAGTATGATTTCCCCATTACTGCCTGCAGCAAGCATAGTAGTTTTGTCTTGCTTCTGCACTGTCTTCAGAGTTCCTGACATGAAATATCACCCAGATAGAAAATTCTGTCAGCCACAGATCATAAAGACAACAGCCATTCATCACTTACAGTCTGGAAATAAAAATGTCATCTCCTAACCAACTCAACCCGAGCATTTTAGAAACCTGCAAAATGCACAAAAATGCAAGAAATCCCTATGTTATATATTTCTCTCATGATAAACTCTGGCTTTAAGCATATATCAGTATCACACTACTGGAAGGTTTTACAAATTTAAACATGGAAAATGGCCCAGAACACATTGTCAGTCATGGTAAATGCTTACAGCATTGCAGGCTATGACTCAAACTGCCAAACACCTGGCTCTTTTTCCACAGAAGCAGTAGGTAACCATACCCACACTACATCAACATGAACTAATTATTTTGAAAGCTCCTTTATTTTCTTGGGGGAACATTTCTATATTTGTGCTTGAAATGAACAACACATTCATTTTGGTCATGTCACCTTTGCTGGCTGTAAAACATTGACTTGGTCAGGCCAACAGCAAAATGAGGATCTCAAGAACCTCCCAGTCATCATCTATGTGCCTTTGCATTCCAAAGACAAGTAGAAGTAAATTAATATCAGCTTTTTATGTCTGAAACTTAGGTTCTGGATTTCCTCTTACCAGTGCTACTCAATACTGCACTCGCTCTCATGGACATGTATACAAAACAGATCTAAGCTTTGTTGTCTCACATGTAAATTGGAAGGGTCATGGGGAATGTTAAGATAGTCTCATCCCACACTTTTTTACAATGTGGTAATGGAAACAGCAAGAAACTACACATCTCACTACGATGTGGTCCTCAAGAGGAACACTTACAAGTTTTACCAAGTAGCACTGAATTAACTGTCCAGGTAATTTGGGCTGCAGTATGATAGGCAAAACACTATTCAAGTATCAAAACAGTCCAGATTAAAAAAGCCTCTGAAAAGTCATCAAGTATAATATTTACCCAAGTGAAAACAGTGTCCAGTGGTGACAGAAAGTTTTTCTAAGAAATCACATTCCTTACAATAACAATAAGTAGGAATCATGGCAGTCCACAGATTATACTCCTGAATGCTTCAAGTAGTTCTGAATGCTCCTGAATTATACCTCTGAATGCTTGCTTCAAATTCTCGCATAAAAGTTTTACTCAAGAACAGATGTGACACTAAAATCAGCCAGCAGCAAGTTGGACTGAAGTAATATAAGCTGGTCAAAACATTCAAAAATCAGAAAGTCTCAAATGGTTGAAAGTGCAGGAGAAAACCTCAGCAACACAAATTATTAAACACACTATCTTACGTCCCCTCTGCTTTTTACATGGCTTTCTCAATTTTAAACCCAATCCAGATCCATTATCTGTAGATTCAAAGTCTATAATGACCAAGTACTGGATAGAAAATAATCTTCCCAAGCTTGAGTATGAACACCAAGAGGTTACCCATGCTTTGCTTGCACAGCCAGCAGGACCACAACTCACCTGAGAAAGACAACATTCTCCCAGTTTCTCACAGGCAGCATGGGGGATCCCAAACCACTTCCTTTGTCTTTATCCCAGATCTCTAGCACCTGGCAACCTTGTTTTGGCAAGAATTCAAATATAAATACAAGACAGCACCTGGCACATGCTTCCAATCAAAGGAAGAGGGAAGAAAACAAAAGCAACCAAACAAACAAACCAAACCAGAATCAGGTTAATTAGGGTATCGTAGAAAATAGATTGTAACAGATCAAGACCTGACAGAGCATATTTAGAAACATGGGACCACTACCTTTAGTGCCCTGGTAGCAGTCAAAGGGCTGGGAGCTCTGTTCAATGACACAGAGACAGCTGGGCCAGTGCCACCACAAAGTACCAGGGTGGTAATAGTGAGAATCAGCAAAGCCTTATGAAGAGAAAATCATGCCTGACCAACCTGACAGACTTCCACAATGATATGACTGTTTCACTGGATGACGGGAAAGCAAGGGATGCTGTCTCCCATAACATTCTCATATACAAACTGATGGTACAGGCCAGATAAGCTTAAAGTGAAATGGACTGAAAACTGTCCAAAATGCCCGGCTCAAAGGGTTGTGATCAATGACACCCAATCCAGCTGAGGAGAGTCACCACAGCTGTGCCCCAGGAGTCAGTGCTGAGTTGTTCAGTATCTTTATCAATGACCTGAATGATAAGACTGGATGCACCCTCAGCAAGCCTGCAGATGATTAAAAAAATACATACAGAGTGGCTGACAGAGCAGATGGGTGTGCTGCTATTCAGAAGTACCTCAAGAGGCTGAGCAAACTGGACAACAGCAACTTCATGAAGTTCAAAAGGAAAGGAAATGCCAAGTCCTGACCCTGGGGAGGAACAACCCCATGCACCAGTACAGGCTGTGGACTGCTTGGCTGGAAAGCAGCTTGGCAGAGAAGCACCTGATGGACATGAGCCAGCAACACACCCTTGCAGGCAAAGGCAGCCAACAGCACCTTGAACTCTATTAGGAGTACTACCACCAAGGGAGGGGAATCCTCCCCCTCTGCTCAGGTCTGGTGAGACCCACCTGGAATGCTGGGTCCTGTTCTGGGCTCCCCAGGAAAAGACAGACAAACATACTGAAGTGAGCCCAACAGAAGGTCACAAAGATGACTAAGGGACTAGAATGTCTTTATGAAAGGAAAGGCCGAAATGGCTAGGAGAAGGATTAAAGTGATCTTATTGATAAAGGAGGAGGGGAGAAGACTGAGCACGGTACAACAAAAGCATGAGAAACAGAAGGCACTAGCTGAAACAGAACAAACTTCACTTAAGTATATGTGTGTGTGTATATATATATATACACACATACATAAGTACACACACACAGAGTGTGATCAAACAATGGAACGGTCTGTCCTGAGGGGGCTGCATAGTCTTAGAGATGCTCAAAATGCAACTGACATGGTGCCGAGCAACCTGCTGTAGCTGACTGCTGCTAGAGGAGAGTTGGACAAGATCATCTAAAAGGTGCCTTTCCAGCCTTAGCAATTATGTAACTGATTTGAGCCAAAGATATATCTTAGGTGGCAACTTTCTGCCGTCACAGCTTTCCAGCATAACCAGAAAACATCCCAGGCAGTGATTTCTGAAGGTTTTGACCCATTTTCAGGGGCAGGGGATTGATATTAAATCAACAGTCTTAAGTAAAATACCAATGAACATCTTTCAGAGAAATGTGGTTATAGCAGGCTTTATGGGAGCGGTCTGTTCAGCTCAAGGTTTTGGATGACAACTTGACTAATGAAACAATAAAGCAGAACAAACGCATGAAAGCCAGTCAGCCCTGTCAACAACTACAGACTACACTGTTCCCTATGGCAAAGACAAAAAGCATCCTAACACAACAGAACTGCCCCTTTGGCAGAAAAGCTCCCACTGTTAGCCAACACAGCAATGCTGCCTGCACAAGGCGTTCAGTCACTGCTGGCACAGGTGGACTCTGCTTCTCCAAAACTGACATAACCGGCTTTTCTGCCAACCACATCCCCATGCCAAAGCAGAGGGCAAGTCTCCTGATAAGCATGGCTGCACAACATGCACCTTCACTGATTTTAAACAAAGGAAGTCTTCAGCTACTCAGACTCTTCCTGAAGGAGGCTGTTATAGGTAACTAAGGCTCTCTGGAGCCCTCCAAATAGAAATCTATAAATAAACGGAGGAAAAGTGGAAACAAACTGAAACTCAAGCATGCCTGTGTCTTCAATAAGAATAACCAAGTGTCAGAGACTCATCCCGCAAAGAGCACAATTGCACATTCTTGGTACTTTGTTTAGGATATTACAATACTATCAGAATCCAGTGACCTTTGTGTAGTAGCCAGAAAAAGATACAAACCAGATGCAAAATAAATCCCATGAAAAAACACATTTAATAGCTTATAAAATGAAAAAAGAATTTAAACTGTGGTATAACTGAAATCCTTGCATATAACTCAGAAGCTATTCAAGAAACCTTGCTGAAACTTGCTGCATACCTGGAAGGACAGAGTCCAACATTAAGCAGCAAGAGGAGCTTGAGGTATCTGCCATGCTTTATAAAGGTCGCTTCAGGGACGTTTTCAGTCAGTTCCTATTCAAAGTCATTTATTGGTACATGAACTCTGGAAAGTTGTGTGGCCTCCAGAAGCATCTTGCCAGCAGAACAGCAGTTACACTAGAAACCAAGATTTTGCTTTTCCAGTTTATCATAACAGACAGTTGCTAGATGCCCAAACCAAACTTTATAAGTACTGTTATTTCCACTTATCCATCATAAAAAGAAAACAAAAGTTTAGACCCCTATAAAACCAATCTAACATTTTTGTTATTATGTATGAATACATAGAGTTACTAAGGTATTTAATTTTTACTACGGTATCCAGTTTTATAGCAGATAGCAAGCATACAGTGAACACAAAAGACAACAGAAGATACAATCTTGTCCTTGTAACTATTCTACTTCTCTTCATAGCTCTCTCAAAATCAGATGTTGGTCTGAAGGAAAAAGCTCCTTCCAATTATTTTCCCCCAGAAACATTCCTACAGTTTGTGAGATATAAGTGTTCCAGCTGTTTTAATAGCAGTACCATAGTATATATTTGGCCACTGAAGACAGACCTTAACACTGAAAAAATAGTTCAGGTGTTTAAATGCTGAACAATGGAAACACCTCCAGAAGTGTTAAACATAAGTAGTGGTCATAAGAATGTTTTTTCCCACTTCAACACTGCATAATTAATCCTCTGTTACCCTGACCTGAGTCACTGGTGACAACCCATATGCTCAAGTAAAGAAACCTGGTGGACTCCCATTGCCCTTACAATTCTAGACCTTGCTTCCAAACCCGCCTGAGTTTTGCCCTTGCAAAGCTTTCCTGGTAAGACACATGCACAAGGTGAGCACCAGGGTTTGGCAATCAAAGATAAATTCCTCCTGGTCAAGAGCCTTCACTGCTCTGAAGCCAAACTCTTTTGCTCTGCATCTGCTCCTGTGATTCACTTTCTTGTTTACACAATGACCCACAATGGCCACAATAATCAGTTCTCCAAAAATCAAAGTATGCTTTTGGGGTACAGATATGGGTTTGGTCTTCCTCACACTGAGTAGAGAAGCGCCTCACATCTACCGCTATTAGGGAAACCACAGTGACCACTACTCTTGTTCAAGATGTTTCTTTCCTTCCTTTCATGCTCCAATAGCCATATACATAAGCATCAGCCTACAGACTGAACACTGAACAGATGGAAACATACAGTATTTCCTGCTTACCCAATACAGCTATATCACCAACTCAAAGTGGGAAACCTGTAAAGTTGTACTTCCAAGACAACTTAACCCAAGAATGCTGTGATCCCACCCCCTCTTCTGTGCATATTCCCATGGTCCCTTCCCCCTACTCTTCATTTTAATTAGTACTCATTTATACTCCTGCTGAATCAGTTTAAGAAAACTATTTAGTGCCAACTTTTTGCAAGTTTACCTCCCTAGGACAGCTCACTACAGGGTCAGAGATGCAGAACTGCATCAAACCCAACTTAGATCAACATCTATGTCGTTGCTACAGTCCAGACCAGGAGCATGCTTCTTAATGAAACTTCAAACCATTCTCATCTATTGTGCTTTAGCTTGATGTTTGATCATGATGTTTGAGATGCTTGAGCAGTCTCACATCAAGAAATTTGGATTTACTTTCACTGAAACTAAAATCAAAGATATGCAGACCAGAAACACTCAATGCGCGCTGATCTTTAACTGGTGTTAAAGTCCATGGGATGAGACTAGAATTACAATGATATAAAAATGCCCCAAAACACTCATCATGAATGCTAGGTCCCTAACACCAGCAGTTTCTTCCTATGGTTCCACTCGTCTCATCCCCCAGCACTTGCTGCTTTGCACCTAGCTGGAATCTACCCTGAAACCGTATGCTAACATAATGCATAAATAACATGAGGTCACTGGATTGCTATCAACTCCAATGGTAGGGCTGCAGTTCCAAGATATTAAGAAATTAAATAGGGAAAGAGTATATTTAATTAGCAAATACCATACAGTTTACAGATATTTCATAGTACAGCTCACCACAGCCTCCATTAAGTCAATAGTTTTAAGTCACACTATACAGAAGAGCAGATACTTAACCAAGCTGAGCCACGTGGAATCATCACACTCATGCTCCACGTGGAGGAAGTACAAAAGAGTGGCATTACAAGGACTACAAAAAGCATTAAGCATCACAGGTAAGATGTTCCACCCTCACAAGTAGCTCAGAAGGAGGTCAGGTGCCTCCTGCTTGGCATCAGAAATAGCAGTGACACATAGCACAGCCATTTCTACCTGTCCCTACTCCCACATAAGCCATACCAGTTGTGCCAGCTCCAGCCCTGATAAACAGCTTTGTACCAGGGCAGGCACATTACTTCCTGCTCCTAAAGCTTTGATCCCCTATATGCTAGGCAAACAAACTGCTGCTGCCACAAGGAAGGGATGTGGCAGAGGAGGGACTCTGCAGTTTAAGATAATGCCAACCTCATATACCAAATATTGACTTAAGGTCTTGTTTTAAGCAAAGAGCCCTGAGCCATCAGCATTCTTGCATTAGTTCATAATATAACAACATACTGCAGTGGAATTGAGAGATTTCCATGCTATTCCATGTACATTTTCTTTTAAGCATCTAAAAATATTTCCCAATCTGCTATAAATTGATTGTTCCTGTCCTGTATTATTTCATCTAGTAGCAGATTATTTCAAAGTCAGAGAACCTAAATCTGTAGAATTTATTAGCTCAGATGCTGGGCAAATGAATCTTGCTTTCAAGCACTAAAGACAGCTTCAATATGAACAAACACACACTGTTGGACCCAAGCTGATTCTACATAAAACCAGATCAGTCGTGTCCACACAAACTCAGCGCGCGCCGCAAGCAGCAACTTGGTTTTCATTTCATTGGTTTGTATTGGCATGCAGCAGCAACTTGGTTTTCATCCCAAAAGGATTTGCTCCATTTGAAGCAACAGCCTTCATGCAATTAACAAGACATCCCACATCTCAGGCTTCTTAGGTTCAATGCAGCATTAGATGAGCAATGGCAATCCATCTCTATCCTACAGTCAGGCCAGATTCCCAGCAAGCCTCCTTTCCACTTCCCCAGCATAAGAGCTGATCAAACAGAGACCTGTCCCCTCCTGAGCTCACACAGCCATGCAGTGCTTCACTGGGACAGCTCAGCCTTCCAGTCCCTGCCCTCCTTCCTCCATCAGATTAAAACCCCAATCGTTTTAGAAGGGAGTTTAAAAACCAGTTCTTTCTAATCAATCAATTTTTCTTGATATATGTGATAGTTTACAATGTTGCAAACTTCATGAGTACTTTTCAGTGTTTACAGTAAAGGCATTTTAAACTGTTACAAAGACAGCTTTTAGGGGAGGGGGAAAAAAAAAAAGACAAAATAAACACATAGGAGGAACACACACCCCACCCCCCAAAAAAAAAAAAAAATAAAACCAGCACAAAACCACTTTCAATTATTGTTTAAAATTCACAGCATTCAATACCTCATGTGGGATTTGCCCAAACTACAGCATCAGCAGCCCAGTTACCATCATCTTCCCACTTTGATCAAATACTACAAGCTTAAAGGGAAAGAAAAAACTACCATTGCAAGAGGGGAAGAAATAAACTGGAATAAACTGGGAATGGTTTTAAACTGACAGAGGAATGATTTAGTTGAAAAGAACTCTCATGGTTTAAGCCCAGCCAGCAAACCCAGACTGTCTTCCCCAGCAAGATCTTTGTGCGTACCACATGAACTTTATCCCCTTCTACAGTATGCAAAAGTTCTCACTGGGCTGGACCAGCCCGGTTGGCAGATCCTCTGGTGTTGATCAAGCAGGTGGTATTTGGAAAATGTGTATCCCAGTGTTTAAAAGTCCCATCACCCATTGCTTTCAGTGTAGATTTTAACAGCCCGTTGTACCATTTAGCCTGCTTAATTGCAGCACATGTTTCACACTGGTGAATAACCTGGGCAATAGTGTCCATTGTTAAGTCCACTCCCCAGTCATGAGCCCATCTGCATGTTGCATCTCTGCCCTGATGGGCTGAAGTGTCATGGGCCCACCGGGCCAAAAATAATTCACCCTTCTATTGCCAAAATAAGCCCATCTGAGCCACTTCAATCTTAGCAGCTTTATCCACTTTTTGGCTGCGATACTGATGCTGCCATAGTTCTCTGCTGTGAGGGTGGTAAAGCACTGGCACAGGTTGCCCAGAGAAGCTGCTCCATTCCTGGCAGTGTTCAAGGCCAGATTGGACTGGGCTTGGATCAACCTGGTCCAGTGGAAGGAGTCTCTACCCATACTCTCTTTCAGGATGTTTCACAAGAGATATTCTGTGACTTTCACAGATTTCTTGTGATCCACAATATCTGTCAGATCCCTCATTAAAGGTTCTCATATTCACAATTTTACACCTGCAGCTGACAGTCAAGTCTGCAGAATTTGGCCAAACTAAAATTAATTTCGGCCACTGAACACTCCTCCCAAAAAATACCTTTTCACTGCTATGCAGCTGACTTCCCAATCACAAGTTCTCTGGCAGTACAAACACAAGCCAGCTTCAGCTACTGTCCAAGTCAGTGGCAAGCAAATACAAGTAAATTTTGGTTTTTTCTTCTTTATTTTCCTTTCTACCCTGCAGTGTCTGCTATTTTTCGTTACTCTATTTGTAACTTGCTCTATGCTGCATCACTCCTTTCTAGCACATTCTCTGCTTCGAAGAATAATCCCACTACATCAATAGCTTGCCTTAAAAAAGGGGAAAATAAAACAAAAAATAGCAATCTACTCACAAGACTGCCTAAAGGCAGGAGCCTTGCTTCTGTCAGCACAGAACTGGCCGGTTTGAAAGCTGCCCTGGATCCACCTGGCATTTTTAGATTGGGCAAGTCAATGGTGCATTCTCCAACAAGGGACTCGCCACAAATTCTTAATAAAATATTATGTCTAATTTTATAGCCCAGTAAGACTGACTGAAATAATTAGGAAATAAACAACTAAAAACTGTGAAGAATGTACACTTTTTCTCCAAAACTATTTAAAGTATTGAGAAACTATTGCATTCTGACAGCAACCATCTCAAACACCAGCTTCTTGACCTGGCTCCGGCACAATTAGTAAGATACTTTGTGAAGCAAATTAAACAGTGTAGCAGAAATCCTGCCCAGCAGCCTGCCCTGAAGCATTAGAGATGTCAGCCAAGCATGCCTCATTTTTCTGCTTCAGGCTCCGGTAATTGTTTAGACTGCATTTGAGTGGTTACCACTGTGTATAACAGAACACACTTAAAAAATTAAACATATGTTGATTTTCACTTCCCTAAAGCAAATCATCTCATAATTTTACAACACACCCTCATAATTTTACAACTGCATCCTGTACATAAGTCATCATTACTAGCCACCTGGAAAACAAAACATTTTAGTGCTACGTTCCCCACTGCAGGTATATTAAACCAACTTGAGAAGCAGCATCTGATCAAGCTTTCACCAACATTATAGGAAATACTTGTCTCAAACTTAGCTGCAAACTTGCTAAATATTAGAATTGCAGATTTGATTTACCCCTTGCTTTTAGGAGCAGGAATTGCCAGACTCCTTCCTTCACAGCAAAAGGCAACATGAAATAGGAAGAATTAGAGTAAAATCTCTGCCACATACAGGTATTTAGTACTACCCTGTAAGGACAGAAGAGGACAAAATGTTTTTTACCTGGGAAGTTATGCTAGGAAGAAGCACAAAACATGACTTTCTGGTTATCTCCTTCAGTCTGATTAGAGCCCACTGCAAGAAACCAGCCTGGAAATGAGAGCTGAGACCTGCAGGAAAGATAGCAGATGTCTTCACAAAAGGTGAAACACTGCTATCAATTTAATATGCAGAGAAACCCAGGACTCTTAGAGGGTACAGGGGGACACGTTTTAAAAAAAAAGCACACTACATTTTCTGAAGTCATGACTCAGATGCTGCTGCATATACACCTCTTCCTCTCTTCCTTCAAGTCAATTTTATAACATCTATTTGGCAAAATGTTCAAGGTGAGTCACGAAACAGCAAATTACAAAAGCTGCTAAATCAAAGCCTTGCCAAAAAGCTCTGGAAAACAAAAATACCATACCTCATTCAGATTTAGCTCAAATCCAAACCACCAAATAAGCCAATAAAAGTGCCATGGGGTCAACACCTATCCACAGGTTTTTCCCTTAAAATCTCTAATAGATAATTGGCTCAAAGGTGTTTGAAGCTGAAGACTCTGTGGCTTATCTCAGTTAAAGTGCTTTTTACAAAATCACACTCCAAAAGAACCCAACCACACAGACAACCAAACAACTGTATTTGAATCATATAAAAGTTTTCCCCCTTGGATATCAGGACCTCATGATACTACAAAAGCTTCAAGTCATCCTGCAGATTTTTTTCAGGACTCTTTTAGCCAAAAATGACAGCATAATCATAGCTCCAGGTTACAAATTCACAAGTAACAAAACCAAGAAAGTCTTTGAAAGCTTTGGTTTTAAATCAAAAGAAAACTCCTTTCACTCTCATAAAAAAAAAAGGGGGGGGGGGAAGGG
>JAOEHY010028445.1:0-34591 GCA_025447955.1 Psilopsiagon aurifrons
GTGAGCAGAATCTGGAGTGCAAAAGTAAAAAAAAAAAAAAAAAAAACCTCTTCATGGGTCAAAATTAAGACAGTTTAATAACAAAAGGGGGAAAAAAAAAAGAGAAAAAAAAAGAAAAAAGAAAAAGGGAAAAGGAAAAGGAAAAAAAGGAAAAGGAAGTGGAAAAAGAAAAAGAAAAAGAAAGATGGAGAAGAAAATAGAAGAATGAAAGATACCTATTATGTAAAAACAATGGCTCCACCAACAGACTGATGCCCAGCCAACCTCTAACCAATATCTTCTTAGGAGAAACTCATCCGCTCACCACAATTGTTATTGCTGAACATGAAGTTATCTGGTTTAGAATATTTCTTTTTTCAGCTTTAGTTTGCGATAACTCCTCCCAACTGTTTGCACATTCCAAGCCTACTCACTGGGGTGGCAGTGTGAGAAACAGAGAAGGTCTGTATGCCTAGCAATAGATAAACCACTGCATTAATAAAATACTGCTTTGGCCAAAATCTATACTGCTTTGGCCAAAATCTAAACCACTTCACAATATGGGTTGCTATGAAGAAAGTTAAATCCATCCCAAAGAGACCAAATACAGCCAGTTTCCATGTTTAGGAAAACTCTTTTGAGATTTAGTGATGGAATCAAGTCATGGTGTGTTCCCCATGACTATACAAAGTGAAAACATTTTATAGACAATTAAAACATATTCTTAAAAGTAAGGAAAAATGCAGGTGGGAAGGGAGAGCAGAAGGTTGTCTGGCCTGAGGTGCTGTGACAGCCAAGTCTTATCTTTTCTGAGGTTTGTTCCCCAGTACCTTTTTCTAATCTCATCGTCTTTAGCTATGAATCAGTAAATGCAAAGGATAAAAACTGTCAATGTGAATCCCAGAAAAGATACTTGATGCCAATGTTGCATAGATATAACATGAATTCATTACTCAGTGTAAAACTAAAATAGCAAAATAGGCCAGGAAACCTGCAGTCAGAACTAGAATTTTCTTTCGAGATTTCACACTTGTGCATAGACATAACCAGAGCCATAAATAACTTCAGAATGTGTCTGTGTCATCAAGTGATGCTGAGATGGAAGATTTGTGATGAAATGTCTTCCATCCAAAAGATGGAATATGTCTTCTTTGATAATCCCTGGACTGTCCAAATATTTTTGAGAGTGCTGGTGATCATCCCAAAGCCTTTTTTTTGTATAGCAAAAGTTTGATGTAGGGTTGAAGAAAGTAGAAATTTATTACAAGCTATTTAAATTCAAAAAATGTGAATAAGAAGAATATATCAAAATAGTTCTGGTCTTATTTGGACTTAGCAAAATTAGAGTTTATGAAAAGGTCAATATGAATAGGATTACACCTTGTGTGCCAGTAATGTGTCATGGATGAGAACCTTCTGTTCTATATGTAAAGTACATAACACCATTTTTGTTAAATAAGCTTAGCCTTTTTAACATAGTAAAAAATAATGTATTATTTGAAACCTTACATAAATTATTATTCCATATAATGTCCATTTGATTTTAATGTGTTTCTCCCAAATAACTGCATACCAAAATGCAATTATAGTAACTTCAAAAGAGAGACAAAATAATATAAATTTAACAAATTATGAAAAAGACATTTTTCTACTGGGGGGGATATGGGTTTGAACACTACCTCACTTGCTAGTACAATGGTAACACATTGAGGAAATATTAAAAGATAAAAAGGCATATTGTCAAATGCAGATCTGATCAAATGGTGCTAAAGAGCAGGGGCAACTCGCAACTCCTTTTGATGCTACTACAGTTTTCTGACAACTGAGCAGATAAGAAATTATGAAGATATTTGCTATGTCTCAGGTGCAACAGTCTACCTGCCAGTGTAAGGAATCGCAGAAGCTACTGCTTCTTTCAATAATCATGCTATTAAAATAAGGAAAATAGTACTGTGCCACAGAATGTCTACTAATCTTTCCTGAGGTTCCCTTTTCCTTGCTGTTTTAAAGAATTTGAATCCCTGTTCTTCTCCAAAGTGACAGTTAATCCAGACTCTCCTGATATTGGTCTGCGATATGAATGAGACAGAAATAGTCAGATTTTTAATTTCTTCTTTTGATGGCCTGGTTTTCTTTCATATACTTATTTTACGGGTAATGCAACACGATTTCAAGTTTCTGGTAGTTGTATAACTTCAGGGACACACTGTATATCATTTCACTCCTTAATTCTAACTGGTAGGCAAAATTCTTTGTGGACAGGCTCGAGAGGGTCCAGAGAAGTGCCATGAAGATGATGAAAGGTTGGGGAAACCTGTCATATGAGGAAAGGCTGAGAGTAGGACTAAAACACGGCAACATAGCTATGAGAAAAAAGAATAAAGTTGTCTTTTAATTTATGCATAACTAGAAATATCAATTGTTCTCACTGTTGCTAACAGTGACACTTCATAGGATCTCATCAGCTTCTAATAATAAACATCATCATAATTACCCACCATTTCATCTGTAATAAAATGACCACAAGAGACTTTAATTTTCATATTATAATGGCAGGAATATTAGTACATTTGAGGTATTTAAGTTTACCTGGCCTTCAAATGGCTATCAGATACAGATGACTTTACATCATAACAAGAATCCAGAAATTACTTTAAGCCTAAACCGTCTAATGACTCTCATATTTGGAACACTTAAATGTGGGAGTACAGTGAATCATTTCTAGATCAGTGGTCTGCTTCATGTGTTTATTGCTTCACTCATTCAGATATTCACCAGTCTTCAAAATTTCAAACCTGACACCGTTACCTATATTACCTTCCAACTCACAAAAGCATGTCTGCTTGCAGACCTGGTGGAGGAATATATTTTTTATATACCCAACCAGAGGGGCTTTATATCATTAATAAAAGCAGGAACCTAGAGAGAACTTGGGAATTTCTAAATGTCCATCATGCTAAAAGGAATAAAATAGTGTATTTATTAGCAAAAAGTTACTTTTGAGCTGATAGAGGAATTTTGTCGCAGATGCAAGCCTGATTCTGGTGAATGCATTTGCAAATGTGAAGTCAAAATCAGTGCAGAAGTAAAACTGGAAAATGAAGACCTATTACCTTTACAAGGACTGTTAGACATAGAGTGAAGATGGAAAGAACTGCAGCTGAAGAAGATGAAATACTTGACCCACATATGGTTGAAACTTCTTTGAGCTTTCAATGGATTCATCAATGAAGACTCCCCACTGTGATCCTCAGTGCAGTATGCACTATGTAGACTTGTAAGATGAAGAGGCATTATATACTTCAAATAGACCCTCTGTGTCAGTGACCACATTGACATGGAGTCATCTAGTATCATCTTTTACTGGAGAATGTACCTATGAAATTAAAATTATCTTGCCTATGACACAGTATTTCACACCTCTCTAACACTGAGTTCTTCCAGTTTCTTTTGAAACATCAATACTTCTGTGGTGGAAGACAGAAAGGTATTAGTTATCCATTAGTTTTGGATGGATATATCTTAAATGTTTTAATGGAACAACTAGATTTGTGAATTTTTTAAATAAAAATGATCATTCGGTTTCAACCCAAGCAACATACATAATACGCCATCTCTGCTTTACCATTCCATAACTTTACAAAGCATTTTTTTATGTACAGTTCCTATGCTTGTCCTCCTTAGATAATCACGGTACCTACACTGCAAAGGAAGGAAGTGTAAGGAGTGGATATATAGAATGCCTTTTTTTTTAAGAGACAAAGACAAGGAATCTGAACAGAAGTTTAGCTTTCTCTATTAAGATATATGGGATGCATGATCCAGTTGCAAGATGAAGCTGATCAACCTGGCTATAAATGAAACAAAGTCCCAGTGGGAGAATTTTTATTCAGAGAGGATATAACAATTTTTTTATATATATTATTTTATACTGGTGATGCTGGCTGTGCATTTCAAAATTAGTTTTACTGAAAGAAAACAGACATTTCAAGAGAGCAAACTGCATTGAAAAGATATTCAAACAATAGCCAAATTGATTTTTAATTTTGTTTACTTGAAATGTCTTTGAGTCTCTTAAGTGTCATCTTGTAACACAGTATTGAAAACTTTTATTTTTCTGCATCATACAGATACCTCCAGTTTTTTCTATTGGTACTACAGAATGGTAGGTGAACAGCTGCTCTGACTCAGTGACACCAAATCATGGACAACAGATGCCAGAAGTAGGTAAAAATAATCAGGATGGTCAAAATGATGCAGGCTAGGGCCTATTCCCATACTGAAGGGAATAACTGAAGCTGAAAGCGACCCCAGGAGGTCTTTAGTCAAACACCTTGCCCAAAGCAGGGTAGCTCTTGGGTCAGACCATGCTGCTCATGGCTTGGTCAATTTAGGGTTTTCTGCTCAACCCCAGTGGAGCTTCAGCTTTTCTGACACAATTCCTATAAGCCTGGGTAATATTTATAGATTACTCCTGTGAAGTCTGTCCCTGCTTCCAGCAGCTGTTTTGCCTTTCTGAATCAGGGCTCTAGCCATCCTAGCCAAGACAGTCTCCTGCTGTGGGTGGAGGAAAGTAATGATTAAAACTACTTTCCTTGTAGTTTTTGTAAGGAATAGGTTTGGTACATCAAAAAATAGGAAAAACACAAGAAAAATAATAAAAAACAGGATAAAAAGTGTCCTTACTGACTGGAAGGTTTTTGTTTTCTGTTTAGTGACAGTGCACACTGGCCATAGGATTCCCTGCTTTCGTGGGATTCAAATCTAATAAAATAGTCTACTCTTTCTGTATGGCTTAATTTTGGATCTTCACTGGGAATCTTAGTAAAAAATATCCACATTGCTATGCATAAATTTAGGCTGACATTGCTCTATATCAATATATCTGAAGCACAAATGAGGATGTTCTGTCAATAAGGAAAACAAAGGAGAAGAGATATTTAGGGAAAACTATAAATTTAAATACTACCAAGTACCAGTAAAGACCATCCTTGCAGTGAGAAAGTGCTGTCCCTAAAGGCCTTATGGTTTTCCCAAGCTCCTAAGCCTTTCAGAGCTAGCATCCAACTGGATGCCACCTACAACTTTTGTGAATAAGCCTACATCTGCTTACTAGAAGTGCACAGTCTGCACTCTGCTATGCTCCTTCCTCACTCACCTCAGGATCAACAGCTTCCATATTTAACATAACTATAACCAAGGCTACCACTGCTTTCTGATCCCCAGTCAGTTCTTACTTACTAGTGAATAGCAGAACCAGCTGTGCCCATCCCTGATTTGTCCACCTAGTACCTGTACAAAGAAATTAACCCAGTGCCCTCCAGAAACCTCCTGGACTGCTTGTATTCCATGGTGCTGCCTTCTATCAGATGCCTGAGAAGTGAAACTCCCCCATAACAAAGCCCTGTGATTCAGAGCCCTTCTCAACTTGGTTTAAGAAGGCTTTTGAAGGGCTAGTTGCAACAGCATGAGGGGCAGTGATTTTAAACTAAGATAGGGAAGATTCAGAGTGGATATAAGGAAGAAAACTTTTACAATGAGGATGGTAAAATACTGTAACAGATTTCCCAGATGGGTGGTGGATGTGCCATCCATGGAGATATTCAAGGCCCGGTTCGGTGTGGCTCTGGGCAAGCTGATAAAGGTGAAATTATCTCTCATTGAAGGGGGGTTGGGCTAGATGACCATTGAAGGTCTCTTCCAACCCAGACTATTCTATGAGTCTATAATTTCCTCATCCTGATGCTGCCGGCTGCAACAAAATCCCAGTAGGGTGAGGCAATTGCTGGTCACTTCTCTGACCCCGACTCAGTTATGGTAACTGACTGCCAAGCCTTCCTGAGAAAGTAATTGACAAATGACACAGTAGATGCAACAAACAATAAAGGAGTCCTTCTACAAGATAGTTAGGAGGGGCTATTTCATTTGAGTCTTCACACAGTACACTTCTACAACTGAGTTATCTCCCTATTCCATATTTTTAGGAAATGACAGAAAAATAGGCCATTTGAAGGCACCATTCATTACTCCTGACAGGTAACTGAAATAGACCAGATTAATTACTCACCAGTATTCTTCTTCTTTCTCTTTACTTTAAAGTTTTGATAAGTAGCTTACATGTGGATTTCTGCATTGTAAATATCTAAAATATGATAAGACATACCTCTTTCTCACTAATCACCTATATAGACAGAGCTGACAGCCCTAAAAATTTGTTTGCAGGTTTTTCAGCCAAGATAAGATATCAATTATACAGCCTCGGATAGGTTATTTTCTAACTCTCACTGTAAATAAAGTAACAAAATATTCTGCAGTTCAGAGAAAGAGTGATCAAGAAAAAACTAAGTATAGGAAGCTGATTGTCCCTATATGGCTTTAAGGCTGCTCACAAATCATCAAATCAAACAATAATTTAGATCTTAGATTTGAAGAATAGATAACTTAGATGACCACTGGAGACTATCCAGTCAGGTTTGCCCAAAGTGCAGTCAACTTCAAAATGATATTAGCTTGCTGATGACACTGTCCATTGAGGTGCTGAGTATCAAAAAGGATGGAGACTCTACAACCACTCTGAGCATCCTGTTCCAGGATTAACCACCCTCACAGTGAAGACTTTTTTCCATGTGTTCAACTGGAATTTTATTTGCTGAAATATGGAGTTTTGTCTTTTGCTATGCCCATCCACAAAGAATTTGACCCTGTCTTTGGCCTAAATACCCGTTAAGACATTAAAAGCAGGAATAAGATTCCCAATGAGCCTTCACTTGTTCAGGCCGAATAATTACAGGGTTTTCAACATCTCAAATGAAAAAAATTGGAAACTACAAACTAAGGTACACTTTGTGTTTAGATGTCTTATTGCATATCGTGGCATGGAAGGCCAGACTTGTTGCCATTGTGTAGTTATAAATATAATTAACTCAGGTTTGGTCCTGGGAACATCTGTTGAAAAGTTAAACATGATTTAAGTAAAATATCTGACTCTGTGTCTTTTACAGATTCATCTTACCTTCATTTTCTTCTCTGCCTTCCTCCCTCAAAATGAACTCCAATTTGGTTCAGTTAATATTAATGTACATGGAACATTAGGAGTCCATCAATTTATTGATTCATACTAGAGATTTTCATATTACAGTGACTCCAGAATACTAATATTTTTAACTGTTATTTCTGAAGTATAAGATATTTTAATATTGTATTTATTTTTAAATAATGACAGTTAGTAGTTAAACCATTTTTTTGTCCGAAAAATATAACATTTTTATTAGTTTTCTTTTGTATTTATTTTTACTTACTTTCTATTAAACTAAAAGTATTTCACACTAGTTTACAAATATTATTCCCTTATTATTGTTATGATTAGTAGTAGTAGTAGCAGTATATTGTACTTCAGTTATTAAACTGTTCTTATTTCAAACAGTGGGGATTACATTCTTTTGATTCTCCTCCCAGTCCCGCCCAGGGAAGGGGAAGTGTGAGTGAATGACTATATGGTGAACTGGCTGGACTTAAAACACGACTATACTTACAGACCAAGAACATGACCAAGCATAACTTGTGCCTCTGAAAGTTTCTGACTTGGTCATACCTAAAATACCCAGGAAAGGTATTTGTGTCTGACATTTTTGGGGAAGTCTGTGCAATAAATATGTCTATCTATATTTAGCCTAGTAAGTTTCTTCTTCAAAAAAAACTTTCTAAGATTTCTTAGTTAACACTGTGTTTTCCATCTATTGTTTTGCTTTCAGTCTGCTTGAACTTATGGTGAGATATTAATCTGACCACCCAGATGCAGACAGCTCCTGTATAAGAAAACTTGTCCAGAAAGAATAACCAGTAAAGTTTCCCAAAATGTATCACTTATTTTTGCAGACAGAGAGGGAAGTTTTTCAATAAAATGGATAAAGATTACTACCTAGAGAAAACCAGAAGGGGAAATCTGAACCCTTTATATTCTGTTTCTTTCAGAAAAAAAAAAAAAAAGATGCAAATTTTTCCAGCTGGCAAGAAACTACTACTATATAGAAAAATAATGTACTCATTCTACTTCTTTTTTTCCTTTTTTTTTTTTCTTTTTTTTTTTTAATTGTTTCTGCTTGCTCTATAAAGTTCAGAGCCAACAGGTCATGTTCATAAGGATTCAATCTAGTTCTCTGTGCATCAGGGAGTTACTTGTATGTTCTTTGAACTGAGATTAATAGCTTAGCTAACCCTTTCTGATCCTGCCATTTTGAAATGCTTTTAGTAATATCCGGCTGAACACATTTCCGTACAGGCACCTCCTCCACTTTCTACTTCTTGATAATTTTCACTGTTATTTTTTAATGAGTTAAAAGGTATAGTACTGGGTTCAGATTTCACTGCAGCTGACCTCCATGAAAAGAGAAAGTCTGTGATTCTCTTTTGCTGATGATACTGAACTAGTGCTGAATTCACTAGGCGAATGAATCTTGTGGAATAAAATAAATCTATAGTCTAATGGAACACATATAATATGTATATGAATATAATATGTATTTTAGCTGTCTAGCGTAGACATTAGGTTTCTTGAATAGTCCAGTTTCCCTAGAAGCAAATACTCCCTGGTACAGCTCACCCCTTTTACAGAATACTGCTGTAACGCCAGTCCAAACACCTGAGTGTTGAGTGAAGCCTTGTACATGCGCAGTGTGTAGGTGAGATAGGAGACGCCAGTCAATTGCAGAAGTGCATTAATTCTCTGCTTGATGTTAAGAAGTCTTCACACTAACTTTTGGACCTAGTCTTTTTGCTTCTAGATCAAGATATACCTAGTTATGTTGTCTTGTGGGACTGCTTAGAAGAAACATCTTCTGCTCTTATACTGGGAGATAAAATTATCTGTTTTCTCTGGCACATCATCATACAAGAATTCTCAGGACATCACAGCTTTCACTTAACTCTGTCTCAGTAGAAAAAAGAGGGGTTTACAGCTGATCTCAGTAGGAAAAAAGCAGGAAATGTCAATTATATTTTTAAAACTCCACTCCCTCATTTTATATGGGTGGATCAAAATAAGCAGAACTGAAATTTGCACAATTCAGGGCACAGGCACAGGAATTTCATTTTATTCTGCAAATCCAGTTGCACTGCATCATATTTCCCAAGCAGCAGATGTTTCCCAGTTTAATAAGTTGGGCACATCTCTAAATATCATACACATGTCCCAAATGTCAACTAGCATACCTATCTTTTTTACATTACGCTATTGAATATTTTAAGCTAAATACAAATCTTGAACTTCTGTGTGCACAATGCTAGAAGAAACAGCTACATCTTGATAGCACGTCTTCAACCAGGTGTCACTAAGAAAGAAAGCAGCACCCTAGAGGGTAAGTTAGCTACAGCACAGGGTAGCTGTGGAAATGGAAGTGCATTACTCAGTATATTCCCATAATACAGTTCATGCAAGGACAACTTCTTAGGCATAGCCTTTTGTGACTCAAAAAAAAAAAAATTAAAAAAGGTTAATAAAAAAGTTTTAAAAAAAGGTTTAAAAAAAGTGATAGGCTTCCTACATTTGCTGTCAAACACAAAACAGAAGACATAGATAGGATTTCCTCACATGGCCTATGTTTGTCTCTTAATTGTGCTTACTGAAGCAAGTATTAACATTGACTACAGTGGTAAACGAATGAAAGTAATGATGAACATCTTGTGGATTTGTTAACAAGGCCATATAATTTCATATTTCGCCTTTTACCATAGTCACAATCTTCCTTATTATAGGAATAAACAACACATCTTTTTTAAAAGATGCCACCTCTGACAGTATTTTTTACTCAGTACCAGAAAATATCACAACTCTGCTGTACTACCATGACCTGATGCACAAAGTTTTGAATCTATCTTTAATAATAATTTCCAGGCTGAAGGCTGGTTCTTCAGCTGAAAGTAATATTGCCTTCTGATTACAATAGAGACATGTCAATATACAGGAGTATATCCACATTCATTTGTGAATGTGTTGACCGTATACAGTTAATCAGATAATTGCAGATTTTCTCCTGAAACGGTTAGAAAGCCCTCCCAGACCTGGAGAAGAAGCAGTGAAACAAGGATGGTCACAGTTATGAAGAAAAGTTAGTGTGAGCTGCTCAAAGGAGAGGCATTGAGGGAAATCAGCTCCATCAGAATGGTGCAAAACACCATCTTGGTTTACAGTGGGGATTATAGTTACTGTGTTCTTTACTTCCCCTTCTCTTCTGGAATGAAAATGCCTTTTGGGTTGAAGATTTCACAGACTGAATTCAAGTAATACTGTATTTCAATGCTCAGAAAATTCTGTCTGTAGGAAATGACTTGGATATAGAAGGGTGGAGATTCTGAGAGCTCAGCAACTCTGCTGAGCCTTAAAGATACTCACAGAACTGCTGAGGAAACTCACAACCAACTGTGGAGAATATGACAGATATAAGTAACCAAACAGCACACAGAAAGATGAACTTTCAAGAAAAATAGCCAAATCTCATTGAATTAAGAGCACTGGTATAAAGCTGGAGAGACAAACTAAATGCAAGATGGAACCTCTCCTATGGAGAGAGTCGGGCTTGTTCAGCCTGGAAAAAAGAAGGTTCCAGCATCTATAACACTTTATAACAGTCTTCCAATACTTAAAGGGGCCTACAGGAAATCTGGAAAGGGACCTTTTACAAGGGCTTGTAGTGATAGGACATGGGGAAATGTTTAATATAACAGAGAGGAGATTTAGATTAGACATTAGTAAAAATTCTTCATTATGAGGGTGCTGAGACACAGGAACAGGTTGTGTTGCTCAAAGAAGTTGTGTCTGCTCTATCCCTGGAAGTGTTCAAGGCCAGGCTGGATGGGGTTTTAATTCACCTGGTCTAGTGAAAGGTATCCCTGCTCATGGTAGGGGGACTTGCAACTGGATGATCTTCAAGGTCCTTTCCAACCCTAACTACACTATGATTCTACGACTTATGTTACTCAGACTATATATACAGGACACTTGGAAATCTCCAGAAAAATATGACCATCTGTTCCCCAATCCACTCCCCCAATCTCCCTTAAAAGTACCTGATTTCTGTGTCAATTATAATGAATTCAGAGATCACCGACTGCAAAACCCAAGGGAAAAAGCAATCTCTTGTCTTCCAGATACCTAGAAATTCATGCAATACGGACAGAAAATACATCTGTGACATATGGCCTACAACATAACACGTTTATTATCTCTTTCAAGGATACAAATAACCCAGCTACAACATCCTGAGATACTATGTGTGAACAGAGTTCAGTCATTCAGCAAGACAGTGTTTCAGCCAAAGAGAATACTGCTTATTAATGTCCAGATCACTATTGCTTGTGGAATAACATATTGCTACACAAGAATAGGAATATTTTTCAAGAGAGCTTGAGAAGTTATATGCAAAAACTCTGTCTGGTAAAATCCTTCAAACAGGCTGTGACCATAGGCCACAAGAGAGAGGGGTTTGAGAGCTGCTGCTAGCTGGCCCCAAATGACTTCAGCACATGCTTTGAAACTACATTGCTAGCGATTGTATGTAAGTCAGAAAAATAAGCCTAAAATCACATCAGTGACTTTTTACTCAGAGTTGCCTTAAAGCATAGAAATTCAACATCTGACTGGGAGTTGGGTAGACAGAAAGCACAAAAAGACATAGGAAACATAAACCAAAGCAGTTGCATGTGGCTGCAGACTTCCACTGGGACATTTTAAAACTGTGCTGCTACATTATCACACAGCCAGCAAACTAATCAGATTCTACAGTGTGCTGTTCACTAATAGCACCTCTATCATTCTTGGAGAATATTAATAGTCATGTTTTGCAGGAGCAGAGGCTTTTTTACGACTTCTGACTGACAATGCAGCACAGTAGAAGAACTCTTCAGCACGCTGAGGAAAGTTCTATTACTCAAAAATGCTATCCTGCGTTTTTACATAGTCAACTGCAGCCAAGTAAATGAGAGTTTTTCTGACTGCTATGGGAAATTTCAATACATGCAGTGCAAAACTATAGGACACTTAAGACAATGACAAGGGCACAGCCCATGTGACAAAAACTCATAATGGAAAAAAGCAAGTTACGTCATTTCATATAGTAAGGTAGTTACATGTTTTGTATCCCTTTACCAGAAAGTAAAGGGATTCTCGGTGGATATTTATTTCCATTTTAATTTTAACATACCTCTTTCAAACCTATAAATAGGTTAAGTATTATACTGAAATAATTGTTTTCATTCCATCCTCTCCATTCCCCCTCCAAAAGCTGGATTGCAAAACCTGTACTTGTAAGTGAATTTTGGGATGCGACAAAATATTCTTGAACCTTTAAACTCAGGAAGAGAATTCTTTCTTTCTGACTGAGACATGATCATCAAGACATTTTCATGTGCTGTGCCTGTTGAATGTTGCCTTTGTGGGTAAACACAACCCTAAGCCTAGCACATCTGTCCCCTCAGGATATTAATATCAACACAGAGGAATATTTCATCCCAAAATTGCATGTCTAGTGCATGACTGAGGAAAAGATATGAAGACTTGCACAGTAGATTTTTGTCTGCCTTGGAAGTGAATCAGACATCTACTTACTGAGAACATTGGGAACATCTATCAAGCAGACAAATGCATGTAATTTTTGACTGAAAGTCACTTTTGCACTAACAGTATAAATGATTTATATTCAATATTCCTTACAGCTGAGGAACAAGATAATATTGCATGCAAGTTTCTTCAATCCTTTCAGCAGAAAGAAGTGATGTCAAGAGTTGCCACAGGGCAATTCATACTAAATGAAATGTAAATGTGCTTTGTAATGTGTTTCATCACCAGCAATTTTGGAAGGCACTGCATCTGTGCAGCCTCAAGAGAACAGGATCAGCTTGACAAACCCAGTAGGCAACCCAAAGGCTGAGCCATTCTGGGCCCTTGAACCCCAGCAGGCTGTTGAATTTCTTTTCTGGGATGTTTTCAAAGGTATGCCTATGCAAAACTGCTTCTGCCTGATACAATTGTCCTAATTTCCACAATAAGCTGAAGCAAAATTACCCCTGGAGGGCCATTCCCCTCAACATTTCTATAATTTATGATACAGATTTCTGCCAGCTACAGATTTCTGTCTCTGGGTATATGGCAACAAAGAGAGAAAAGCAGCAAGGAGCAGAACATCTGTGCACACTAAAAGGCAATGCTAGCCTGGGAGCACATTTTTCTGACATAATATAAATACATTTAGTCTGAAAGTTAGAGCAAAGTTTTTAACATGAAAAGGGTGGGATTCTGGTACAATCTTTCAGTTGAAGTAAATGGAAACAAAACAGTAATTATCATTAAAATGTGCCTTCAGAAGTTTGTGGAGCTTTTCTTGTATGGTGTCTTTGATGTGAATGACTGCTACCTTTCACAAAGGTAGCATGTGCGCTGCTGGGGAATGCATGAGGTGTCCTTTTGACAAAATAGTCTGTTCTGGAGTGGCCTGGAAGTGAGAATAAAGCATGCTTGAGAGGAAGACACCAGGCTGCCTAAAAAGGACTTTTCATAGGCAGATAATACTGATGAAGGATGACCAGCAGTCAGATTAAACTGCAGCTGGGGATTACACAGCTGTTTGGAGTGGGGTGGTGAGAGGTAAGAGACATTACCTTGAAAATAAATGTAAAAGGAACAAAAGAGTATTCAAAAATTGGAGAGAGGGAAGTGTGAAAACAGGTTTGACACTGAGATAAGTGGTCCCTGGCAAAGCAAAACCTGTGCAGCTTGGACAGAGTGCTGTTCCATGAGGCACTTCTGCCCTCAGTCAGGGGCAGGAGAATGTACCCAGGGGCATGCTTGGTGTGTTTTGGACCCATGTGGGTCAGTGGGTGGTGAGGAATGGGAGAGGATCATCTGATGGAGAAGCAAACACATTTGCACACCTGTGTGTCATTAGAACTTGTGGGGAATAGTTGCAGAAGACTGTTTAGTAATTTGTTTACTAACCTGCGGTAAGATGCTGTGATTTATCTATTCAACTGCTGATATTGATCCTGAATGTAGAGCTTGCTTTTTGCTAGTTAATTACATGTCATTAATAATTCAATAAACCGTTTTGGTACTGATTTGATTTAAACTATGTGAGGTGAGCAGTTTTCTCCTGCAACAGTGGTCACTTGTCAATTTTCCTTATGTAAAATTGTCAAAATTATAGCTCCAAGAACTGATTTCAATCAGAAGACTCCTATTGCTTCTGACAGGCTTTAGATCAAATTCAAACTCATGATTAGTGAAAGAAAATTTGTTAATTTAACAGTGAACATAGAGCAAGGAAAGAAAATGTTACATAAATGAATGACTATATAGAGTTAAGGTCCTGGGGCTCAGCATGAAATTAATACAATGATGCAGATTTTACATTCATACTAGCTTGTGTTTGTCCACATCATAAAATACAGTTACCTATTAGGGTAATTTTGCCATCAGAATTTCATAAAATTCAGTTCAATGAAAAACTGAAGACAACATTGAGAAAAAATTCATAAAAATATGAAAACATGCTAAGCTAGTAATGGATCATTTTATGACCATTTTTAAATTGATACTGCATAGATACTCTGCTTTTGAATTCCCTTTTCTTCTTCAGAGAAGCTAAGCCTCTGGTCTACGACACTCACACTAGAAAGCAATTGCTAATTTAAATGATGATTTACAATGTGGTGATGCTTCTCTGTTGGCATGACTCCTTCTTTAACAGCTTTGAAGTTTCCATTTGCTTAGTACTCTTCGTCTGAGGTAAAAGGAGTGGCTTGTCTTAGTTTTCTGGTTTTTACATGCTTACTGAACTATGAATTTGTCTGTTCTTGCCCTATTCAGTCACTGACTTCCCAGCATCTATCCAATACCACTTCTTAGGAAGTCTGTATTGCTTTCATGTGGTGGGGAAAACAGTATTCAGCCACATTCACTGAGCTCTGCCAAATGCCTCAGGAGAAACAATGGTGCTTTTCATTCTCAGAGACTACGCCTACACTAACAGGGAGAGAGGTGGTTCTGAATCCCTGGCTATGGGCTGGAATATACCCCAATTGCCTCCTGTTTCCATACAGGGCATGACCTGGGCATGCACCAGCTTTCCCTCTTCCTGTCCGTTTTCACACTGAAAAGCTTCTTCTGCAGCCAAAGGGAACCAAACAAGTCTGTTGGATCAGGTTCCCGGGCCAGTTAGAGAAGGATGCAGTCAAAATGTCTGTAGCTACAATTTTTCTCCCTCTTTAGAAATCTGAGTGCCTAAACCCTCATGTTCCCTGTGAATTCAATACTAAATGGCAATTCTTTCATATCTTAGGTTAAAATGAACACTTTAAAGTAAATCACACAAATACATTTACCTGTGAAGTATTAATTACCACTCTAAGAACATGGTCACATGGTCTAAAGAAACCAAGTTACTGAACTGTGACGAGTGACTGCATGTCAACTGAGCAATTGTATCAGACATGTGCTTACGATTTTCTTGTCAATTGTAAAGTGAAACACATTCAGTGAAGCTACAAAATCCAATGAGAGATACAGCTATTTCAGCCATTGGGAAAATGTGTGTGCAGTTCAAATCACCCCATGCTTTTTCTTTGAAATGTCAAAATTTAAGAACACTACAAGACCTGGACCAGGCATAGGTCTTCTCCAGGGTGGCCTTCTCCAGTTCTCTTTTCCTTTTGTCTAACAAAGAGCTGGAAACCAAGTATTTCAAATGTAAGCCATTTAAAACCATATTCCCATCATTTCATTGTTCCTATTCAGAATGCATGAATTCCCCATATCTATTAACTGAGTGCTTAGCTTGCTTAGCTGCATAGTGACATACAGCGCTCTCAGAACATTTCAATCTCTTACTGCTATTTAATATGGCATTTGCCCATAGATATTGGAGCTAATAATCACACTATTTTCAAACCAACACAATAAAATTAAAAGCTCCAGCAATTTAAATGACTTGTAAACTTTTCCTGTCTGTGATTAATGTTTTGGACATGATCTTCTCTTTTCTGCTTATCTATCTCTGATGTTCTCAGTTCCTTAGTGCATGCATTCTTTGGAAGATGCCTGATTACTTAGCAGTCCTGTGTGGCTTGACCTGCAGCTCCGCTAAAGCACATCATCCACTGAATTAATCTATCTTCCCAAGAAGTCCAAATTCAAAGCGCCCTCCTAATCTCCATACTTGCAGATATTCTTTTTTATTTTTTTTCTTTTCATGTGAAGTTGTCAGGAAAAACAAAACTTACACAGAAAACCTCAGAGGTACTGAGAGTAGCTTAATTCAGCAGCTTTCAGCAATTTCATTCCTTAATTTGAAGGAAATCTTAAAAAAGGAACTGCTCTTCACCTTCACAGGTTACATGGTTTTTCTAATGACTTTCGCTAAAGTACTTGTAAGTATTCGTATGGTTTGAAGTCAAAACTGAATCATGCAATTTCTTTTTTCCTGCTTGTTTATTTTCAATATTATTTATTTTCCTTTACAAGGGTCCTGAAAACTGTGGTTTATTCATTTATTCTGCTCTTAAGAAGCTTTATCTTTCTGATTCTGATGAACAACCATTAACAGGTCTGAGGTCTGAGGCAATGCCCTGTTATAACCCCTGTGATGCTGGAATCACTATCTTGGAGATTTTGTTTTACCCACTTTGTTGTCTAAACACTGGAGTTTGAGAAGTGAGTAAAAAGTAACTTTAAACATTCTCAATACAAGTATTCCTGACATTCTCACTAAGCGCATTTTTCAACTAACTGATGTAAAAAATTCTGGCACTGTCAGCTTTACTGATTTGAAAAACAGCATTTATCTTTCTAAGTGTCAGGGTTAATCCAGAATCTGTGATAACCTTCAGAATGAGGAGAAACTCTCCGGTTGGAGTCCATTGCTTAATCTGTTTTCCCTTGTTTCTTTTGATAACCGAAACTTATGTTTGCTTTCCACGAAATCACCATGCCTTACAGCTTAGGTTTGTCCCAGGGCACAACTTTAATATATGGTATGGTGGAACAAAAACCGCCTGTGGTGAGGGAGGTGTGAAACAAGATTTCAGGCTAGTCAAGGGATTTTTTTTTCTCTTTGCAGATCTTGTTTGAGTGGTTGTTTTTCTCACCTGTCACAATAGCACAGCTGAACTGTCATGTCCTTATAGCAGATGGCCGTGGAAATGACACATTCTGTGGTTTCTCTGTATAAGACTTTATTTTCTTTTCCAGAACTTTTTGTAATAGAAAGCCAATCTGAAGTTTGGTCATCCCATTTTCTATTCAAGGTTCTGCCAGCTTCATATTTATTTTTTCATGATTTAATTTTCTGATCTTTATTTCCTGACTTTTGTGATAAAGTTCAGTATCAAATTGAGAATTTTGAGTAATTGGGAAAAAAACACAAACAACTGAACCCTACCAGTAAGCATTTAAACCTACTCTTGCCTACAGCTTCATCCTGCTTTTCATAAATCCAGAATATCTATGCGTTCCTAAGTTAACAATTTTCTTGCTCAAAACACTTAGTTTTTCCTGATCTTTGAGAAGTCATATTTTTAAAGAAAGTTTATTATCCTAGAAAGCTAAATTCCATTTTAGATGTTTCTCATTTAAACATTTACTCATTTTTACTTCCTATTTAGGAAATTAAGCTTAGCACATTTTTACGCCTACACCTCTCGCCTAATATATCTGTTGGACTCAGACATAAACAGCTGGTGTAAAGCTGACCATTTGTGCTATGTGTATGTCAACTTTGCCTATAAACCACTCTCTAGCAGTTGGCAGATGGCTCTTACCCAGAATACTAATGTCCTTGTGTAAAGTGATCACCTATTTGCTGTTCTTCACTGTCACTCTCATTTAACCTTGTATTCCTATGTGCTCTCACTGTAGATTCTTGGATTTGAAATTGGAAAGACTTTTCCTCATTCAGTCCTGCCGGTATCCCTAAAAGGAGAGTGTGAGTATCATTCAAGATCTGTGTCGGACTTTTGAATACATAAGCTGACTCTTCAGCATAGTTGTTTTGTTAAAGCAGAACTCTGTCTCTAAATCCTCAGGCTGGTAGAAAAATTTTAAAACAGCCTCAGGCCTGCACTGGAGATATTTTGTCACAGCTTACATTGAGAAAGGAGAATGATGAAAAATCAAAGCAATAAGAAAAAATATTAAAGGAGAGTCCAAGAAATGTGCTTGTAACTCTTCTAAGGAATTACTGATTTTTCTATTCTTCATAACAGTGACCTCACCTTTGAAAGATAACAAAAGGAATCCTCAGAGGAGCACATTTAGTTCTTCTCCTATTTCCAAAAATTATAAATTTAGAGGGATGAAATATCACCTAGGTGTATCATCACTTTAAGCAGAAGTGGATCAGTAACTCAGAACAAAGTGTTGCTACCAGGTTGTGAGTGGAGGGAGGGGTTTGTATTTTAATAAGTTCTATCTTACTTCTGGATAAGTAATAAAGTGTTGCCACATTAGTTGAAATTTGCAGGCTGCTGATGGTTCAAATCAGTTATACATGAGTAAAATACTTTATTATGTTCCAAATGGGTTTGTAATGGGTTCAAAACCTTCAAGTTGCTTTGCAAAGAAAGTACTTATTCTCTTTAAAGTATTAACCCACACATGAAATCGCATCCTTACCTTTTTCCCCTTCGTTGTAAACACCTGAGACCGCCATGGGGAGCCTGATGGCTCATCAAGGCCCACAGTCAGTGCCCTGCTGCACTTTCTCTCAAATCCCGCCAATTCCAGTTCTTTGTCAAAATCAACATTTGAACAGTATGATGAACCTTGGACAGCACACTGGAAATTTTTATTATGTTTACATTGTGTTGCAAAATATTGATGGCTTTCTAGCTCTTCAGTCTCCTTTTCTTGATCGTACTGTGGATACACCATATATCAGAGATCCAATGCCATGACTTCTCAGATGACTGAAAGACTGAGTCTACTAAATCCATTCAGTTAATGGGAGAGGGCTTGGTGTTTGATTTTTGGCTTTGGGTTTGGGTTAGATATTGTCTGTTTTTTTCAGAATTTTTGTTACATTTTTGATGAAATAATAGTCACAGGTATCTCAAAGTAATTCCTAAATTAATTCTTTTTCCTATAGTGCTCCTGCATATATCAAGATCAATTTAAAGCCATATATGCTTGTAGAAAGTTAAAAAAATCTACATATATAAAATGTTTTTAAAAGTTACATGATTAAATCCACAGTCTTTATCCCACTGTCAGTTGAAATTACAGCTCACAGCTATACTCTTTTGGGACTGATTTCTTTTCAATTAATTTTTAAACTGAGCGTGACCTGAAATAATTTTGAATAAGTGATGAGCTGGGGTGAGTGTGGAAGATGGCATTTCATTAAGAAGCAAAGTGGAGTTTGTATTCTAACATCCATAAAAAACAGAGTTTATAAGAGTGAATATTTATATTCTTGAGAAATATTGTTCTCTCCTTTATGCTGAGTACATCTATTCAGAACAAAAATGTGTAATAAACTTACACAAAAAGATGAAATCTCTCTTGCTATAAGAAGACTAGGTGAAGCACATTATGTGCAAGTAGACCTTCTCCCTTTATACAGAAGTAATCGTGCCAAAGAAATACTAACTCTAAACAGGGTACACACACACTTTTCATATGTTGTTTCTAAATTACAAGATTCAACAATTAACATTAATTTAGTAACACACAAATCCTAGGATATCTTAGAGGCTGTACTACAGGTTTATCCAATGAGTTCTTGCTTCTGACTGCTAATGAAGTCTCAGGCTCCTGAGGGCTCTGGATGGCACCACTGACAGCAGCCCACAGAGAAGGTGGTCTCTTTGCTCCAACATTTTCACTGTTGGAGGGAAACTCATTTCCAAGGAGCCATATCAGAAAGACTCTTTTTCTCTGAGAATGAGAAGTGGCCAGCATCTTGGACCTTCTGAGGAGCCAAGGTTTGCATTTGAACACTCAGAGCTTCTTTCTGTCATTGGGTTTGCCTCCTGCTAAGAAGATATTGCACAATTCATCTTTGTGATTTGAGGGAGAAAAAGTTAATTGTAGCAACTGAATGTGAGTGACTATCTGAGTCTTTTAGGCTAATATGTTTTATGCTCTTGTGCTTGGGTATTTTTACAGCTCAGGCAATAAAAATTTCACTTTCAGGTTTTCCAGCTTCACTGTTTCTTCCATTTCCTTATGGTTTTAGCGAGTCAGACTAGCTGGGGATAGCAAAAATGGTACACTAACATTGAAAGCAAAAAAACCCAGTCTTTTTTATTTACTAGGAAAATGTTCTTAAACTCTTTTCTTTAATTTCATGCATGAGATCAAGACCAGGGTCAGTGTCTGTCTTCATTTATTGGATCACTCAGTGTGCCAAAGCAGTAGGATATGAGTTTGGAGTTACTCCTTCACAAATAGCAGTTATTTGGCAAATAGCATGTCCAGACATTTTCCCACTTCACTGGTGCCATAGACACTTAGCAGCATGTTCTGTTCTCCAGAACATTAAGTTTTGCTATCTCTCCTGAATATCAGTTTACATTTGGGGAATGCAGGTCCCAAGTATGTGTGTTTTCATCCAAACTGCAACTATTTCCCCATTATGTTCCTTTTTGTTGAGAACACAGACATTGACAGTTACTCTTTGTCCCACTACATATAATCCTTATTCTGGAATAGTAAAAAAGTATCTAGGAAAACTATGCAAAAGCACATGCTTTATTTCTGTATCATTAAGCTACATTTTTTCTGAAAGCATTCTTAGTTTCATAGTTATCTATAGAAACACATATTTATAATGTGATAACTGTGAAGATGAGCCAAAAAGTATTCCAAAGAGTAATAATCTCACAGGCTCAAAGCCTGGTTTCATGAGTCCAATAAATGGTTTTTGTTTCCTAATAGCCAGTTTTATTGAGTTATTATCATTAGATGTGGTGTAAGTGTTAAAGACAAATGAACTAAAAATAAATATTCACCTTTTTAAAGTACTAGGTAAGGTTGGACATCTCGAAATTAACAATTGAATTGAAGCAGCATAGCTGTGCTTGTAGTTTTAAAAAAATGTGTGTTGCTCTCTGAATTACAAAAGGGCATGGCTATCTCCTAGTGACACTGGAATCATACTGCATCCCCAGATGTGGGATACACAGTGCTTTGTAAAGTCCCAGGTCCCAGATGCTTGCTCTGACCCCAGATAGATAGCTGTACATCGAGCCAAGGCATGAGTCCTACCCATTAATCATGTAAGTACTCTTTCAGGTGAAGACCTGGATACATGTGGAGAGACTTAACAGCTCCCTCAGTGGGCTGTATTTGTGGAATAAGAGCACAAGGCACTCTTGTCCAGCAGCACAGACACAGCCCTGATGTCCAAACCAGTAAGTACCCAGCTGCAGAAGTCTGAGGTGGTCACTGCGTAGCATTCCTACGCCCACCTTCCTAAAATTACAGCATAAAGGCCAAAAAGTTGCTCTTGCACCATGGCAGTGCAAAGTCTCATGACTTTACTGTCTCTCTCTTTATTTGCTGGTTTTGCACAAAGTGTATTTACTGTACATGACCATTCTGTTCCAAATTCTGGTATTTAATGTACAGATCACACTGTCTAATAATGTTATTTAGTCTGAGCAGGAAAAAAACCCTGGATGGTACTCAAATAAAGATCAGTTTCAAATTAATGTTACAAAAGTCAATAAAAATAAATGAGTATGTGGCTGGTGTCATGGACGTTAGAAACTAGAGACCTGCAGTCTGACCCCACTAGTGATAATTTCTTGCAAATTAATTTGTTTAGGGGGAATGTCTATAATTCTTCATGCTTCATTATGCTGTCAAGCACATGACCTGCCACTATAATTTGCAAGTGAGCATGATGTCATTTTAATGAAACGTCAAGGAGGGTATCTCAAAAGGAAATGCCTACTGTAAAAAGAGCTATGAAATAACACTTAGCAATTATGCACTGTTTTTCTACTTCAAAGCCCTTTACAAACAGTCACTAATGAATTTGCATAACCTGCCTGTGAGGAGGAGGAGGACTATCATTGTTCCCTTCTTCAGGCACAGAGCACAGAAGTTACTTGCCAAATACTTCAGGGGCCATAGGCATCAAAACCCAGACCAGAACTTAGGAGTTAATGACAGCCAGATATATGGCTTGATCATTACATCAGGCTTCCAGCCTAGCATGGCCTTTCAAAGTCTTTAATTCCTTTAAATAAAGATTAGTATTGATAGCTCAGTCTCAGCTGCAAAGCCAGTGCATATTCCAGGTTAATTTTGTCATCCTGTCATGTGGCTGCTCAGACTAGAAACTAAAATGGTGCCATCCCATGCTTTGCAAACCCGCAACCTCATATCTGATTACAACAGAGTACCCATGGAAATGGCACATGCCATAGCCTCTTCCTGATAGCCTGTCAGGATGTAAACGTATATGTGCACCTAGACCTTTTTTTTTTTAATATCAAATTGCTGGTGTTTTGCAAACCTCATTGAAAAGTAAGACCAGATGCCATTTGTCATGCAAGGTGTGATTGTTTGAACTTCCCTACTCCAATGGTAGTGACTGCTCTTAAAATCTCAAATGGTCACTATTTACATTTGATTGCACTAGTCTTCCTTGCCCAAGAAATAAAATCATATCCATTTGAAAAAGAACAATTTTTCTCACTGCATTAGATATTAATAACTGTATATTATTTTTTTTCAAACTTACAGTAGAAATACCTATATGTACACATAGACATTCTGAATCAGGTTAATCATTCTATGCATACCACAGTCTTGAGAATACAAGACTGTGTCATCTTCCCAGTGATTTTAGTAATTCATACCCCTACATTTAGGAATATAATTTAAAAAGCATTTGTGTGTAGGTGCGGCATTAAACAAATAGCAATGACTTTCTGGTGAAGTCTCTGAAGTACTTTGGAATAGTCAGATACTCAGTGTTCTTTTTAGCCTGTCTTTCCAATTCCTTCTAAAAATCTAGAGATCTGCCTCTTTGAGAAAACTGTCTATTTGGACAGAAGTTTACTGAGGGAAAACAAAACCAAAACCAAGACTAGTGACTGCGATTCAGACCAAACATTTTTGAGGAAACATAACTTTGGGTACCACTGAAATCCTACATGTCTTTTCTATATGTTATTCATCAGCCTGTTTTTGTGCATATCCTCTGCACATTGGGTAAAGAGGGCATGTTTAGGAGATAACTCCCAGTAACACAAACCATTGCTCCAGATGGTCACACAGAACAGCAGCTGGGACAGGTATACTGAGATATATAGATATAGATGTCAGTTAAAAAACACAAATTAAGTTTTAGATCCTTCAATTTCTCTGCCAGGTCCATCATCACTTGTGCTAATAGCTCAGATACATTTGAAAATATTATTTTGCTCCAAGTTTGAGAGCTGAGTAAAATTTTAGACAGAATGTACTTGCACTTCAGAAAATCTTACTCCGATATGACCATCAGCAAGCAGTGAGGTGTGTTTATTTATTTGAAGGAAATGCTACACTGATTTAATGACTAGTTCTCACCAGGAAAGAACAATTGTTCTCCAGATCATATGTGATAAAGGTACAGATGGTTATGAATAACAGTGCTGTTACAAACATTCTCATCTTATTGTGTGTGGTATTTTCACTATATATGTAATAAAGAAGTATTCCAAAACTCACCCATTAGCTGTGTCCTTACAAGAAAAATGTTATTTACATGCACAGGAATAATGTAATTTAAATGATTTGCAATCATGCTCTGTGTGAACACACGCATAAGTATGCATTATTATCTTTCCCTAAAACTTGTCTTCATTCTAGTGAAACATAAGCTGAAAATTCCTGGAGCAGCTCAGTGCCTCCTCTGCCTTTCCAGACATACCCGTAAACCTGCTGGAATTTTATCTCCTCCACTGGAGACCTGAATTAACAAGTGTGAGAAGGCTCACAGCATGTCTCCACAATGAAAAGTCTGACCAGGTTTAGGACATCTAGGAACAGTTTGGGGATAGCTTCAGGTCTGAAACTATATATTTGAATCAAAAAAATTTTATTTGGCAGCTTTGCTCTTAATTTGAACTTTGTTTTCTGCCAGCTGGGTAAATCTACTAGTGCCTGGGTGTACTGTGGCGTCTGTGGTTTGCAGATATATGTTCTTCTCCATTCTTGTTCACTGATAAACCCTATATTGTCTTCTTCAATTGGAAGGTACCTGCGTAGCTAAGCTTGTTGCTAATCATGACAGCATTTTCTTAATGTAGCATAACATTTGCATACAGAGGTTAGTGTTAATTGTTATTTATTCTAAAATATTTATGGTTCTGGACCACTGTACTCTGTTAGATTTTAATTTCCTAATTTTACTACATTTACTAAAATTTAAAAACCAGGGGTAACTTTTCTGATCAGCTTAATTAGACTGGTTTTTTTTTTTCTCAAAATTTTGTTTCCTAAAAGTAGATTATAAATACAGGTTTTTTGTTTAACATCCAACTTAATTGTGTTTTTAATGTAGGTGTAAGAATCGAAGAAGAGACAGACAAGTTTTGAGGGAATCTAGGAAAGGAGAAAACCTGTGCCTAATTTTCCTTTCACTTAATTAGATTAGGTTTTACAAAACTGAAATGTAGCTTTCTTTGGTTTTCATGACTCTGACAAGAGGACTTTAAAACTGTAAGACTTCAAAACTGTGAAGATTTAAGAACAGCTGCAGGGTATGAGATTGGGGTGTTGATGATAACTCATGTACACCACTGGCAATTTTTTTCATTAGAAATCTGCATTAGTCATGGATGCCCAATACATCCTTGCTTATTGGAACACCTCAGGTGCTATGTTAAAAATCTAGTGAGGCATACACTAACCATACTTTGCATGTGATATCCATTAAGTCATAATTTGACTGTATCACTGCAAGCACTTTCCTTGATCTTGCATAAGTCCAAGTTACAAGAACACTTCCATAATTTATCAAACACATTTTTCTACACCCTGTTCAGCTGAACTGCCTTTACTCAAAATGTCAGATAGAACTTTCTGTTTCCCAGAGCAAGGTTCTGGAAAAATTCAGACTCAAAAAATAAGTTTCATATGTATAAAACGTTATTGTGGCAGGAATTACTATTTGGTCTTACGTGGAGGGGATATGGGAAACAGCAGCCAGAACATTGAGAACCTACCTGAGAAAGGACTTAGAAACTTAAAAAGAATCTGAAATTTAGATAGCAGTCTAGAATGTTCACTTTCCTATGTAAACTATATAGATAAGTCTTCACACAGTGTTTAATGTCTGATGAATACTTCTATGTTGTGACCCTGCTCAAAGAACCCGAAAAGTAAGATATTGTACTGATGTTTTTTCAGTAAGAGTCCAGTGGTGAGAATGCTCACTCCAGAGGTGCGGGAGGCACAGATTCAGCTGCAGTTCCACTTCAAAGGATTACATTTCATCTCCCCAGGATCATTATAACTACTAAACTACACAGCCTCCCAGCCAAGAGCATCTTTTCCATCTATCCACTTCTATGGAGAGATGTTCAGCCAGTGCTAGAGTGGGTGCCACACAGAAAGCAAATAGAAGGAATCCTTTATGGAAGGAGTGAGTGAGGTTAGGAACTTTGGTAAGAGTTCCAGAAATGTCCCTCTAAACTCTTCTCTCTGCAAAGTGCCCTCAGAAAGGGAATATCTTTCCTTTTTGTTATTGCCCTTAATGAGTCTCTGCAGCTTCACATGCATAGAACCATTCCGGATGACAGAAATAGACAGTAACAAAATGCGTACAGATACTAAAGACTTTTCCAAAATCTATATATATTCTCCTTATCATCCCAAAGTTAAAGTATTTCAAAAGCTTTAAGATCATTTCATTTTAGTACATGTGGGCACACTGCTTACAAAGCAGTCTATGAATATCTTTTGTGATGTCAAAAGAAAGTTAAAACGATTTGCTTTTTTTTTCTAAGGGCACAAAAGTACAGCAACTAAAGAATCTATTTTAAAATCAGTTCCTTATATCAAAAGCTGCATAGTCCTTGGCAAAAAAAAAAAATATACTAAAGAATTTTTTGTTCTGCTTTGGGAAAAAAAATATAAAAACTACCATTCAATATTAATTAAAATATAATTAAAATACTCTCTTAAGCTATTTTATAGTTTTATTCTTAAATCCATCCCGATAGATCAGTATATCCCCTTGTAAGAACCAGTCACTCAAATGTACATGCTTTTTCCCAGACTAATTTTAATAGCGTTTGAAACATACATGGATCCTTCTCTCAGTAGAAATTCTAAGGAATTTCTAAGAAATTCTAAGGAATTTCTGAGAAAACTGACAAATATATCTACCAAGAACTCCAAGGCCTAATTACCCAGTACATTTCTGGTCTTTGGGAACTGGAAAAAATAAAGTTGCTTAAATGAATGTTAGCTTATGCTTGAAGAAAGATAAAAGATTATATTATGCATACACACATACACACTAATTTTCAGATTTACAAATGATGTTTTAATCATCTCCAGTTTATAATGCACTTAATAGACATAAACATGATCCAGAATTAGGGGAAAGTATAGACTTTAGTCAGAAATTTCTAATGTATTCAAAACAACTAATGTTTGCATTGTGCTGAGAGATATTTCTTTGACAATTTTAAGTTTCTTGCATTTTTGAGAGAGGACAGATGAAATGTGGCCATTTCTTGAGTTCTCTGTCATTTGGTAGTTTGGGTTTACAGCTGTAGGTCTGGGGACTCTTGAGTGAAATGCCCCTCATAACTTTAAAGGGAACTAGCTATAAGATAATTTACTGACCATCAAGAATGGTGTTAATGCATTTGCTTGCTTTGCAGGCATAGCTAATCTCTTTCATTTGGCTATATCAGGCTGAAAGTAAGAGAGTATATTTTTTTCTCTCTCTCTTTTTTTTTCCCCCCTTCCCTCCATATTTCAAAGTAATTACTCTCTGAGGAATTAGAAATTTAAGACAGAAGAACACACATGTCCAACTTCTTTTACAATGTAAAACACAATTGGAGTTATAAAAAAAAAGGATGGATAAACCCAAAGTCAGTATACTGATAGACATTGAATTCCATTGTGTTGCATCAGTCTTCTATGAATATTTTTATTTTTCTGCAGCTTATCAGCAAATAAACCAAACCACAACAACAGAAAAAACCCTTTTCAAATCTGGGTTCAGTTAATATGCACACTATTGCCATCATGTCTTTCTGATGCTCTGCAAGTTTTTTAAAATTCAGCACATTATTATGATTGCTCATGTAGCCTAGAAAATGTGATGAAAATGTAGCAGCTAAAGTAATATCTTCACAAGTTTATAAGACATAAGTATCCTATTACTTTTATTAAACTTTGTCTCTACACTCATATATAAAGGGACTCGTGTTGTGATAGCCCATTGATGCAGAAGCATCACATGCGAGGGCCACACGGACAATTACAGAAAAACGTCAGTTTGAATTTACTACATAAACTTTAACCTCCTCCTGTCATGTACTAATTTGCTATATTATTTGATAATTTTATTTGGTTATTTGTTGCTCTTTCTCAAGTCAGAATTCCTGAAAAAATATTTTTTCTAACTAAGCAAATACAGGATCCCTACATCTAAGGTATGACTTCATATGAAAACTTAAGGCAGCGTTTTGCATTTATGGTTCCTTTACTGTTACTGAGGAATAAATAGATCCTAGGGTTACAGAACTGTTTTCAAAAAGGCATAATGATTTTCTGTGAAACCTCAGTGAATTTAACACAAAGAATGAAAGAATAAATGAAACATAACACGGCTGAAAGAAATAGTGTCAAAGTGTAATGTGTAAGTATGAATAATTTACTTAGAGATCAAACTTCTTTTTTTTCCCAACAAATTATCAATTCTAACTTGGTGGTCCCAGCACTGTGAAGCTTTCCTTTCTTTAATGACAAAATCAATTTTAAAATATATTGGTTTATTCATGTATTTTTTACTCTTTTCTGTTTTACAAGCCAACATTGCAATTAGTTTTCAAGCTAAAGTCAAATGGATGCATTCATTCTGATAATTTGTGCTGTCTTATTTGTTTATTCTTTTTTAACTTGCCTGGAATATTATTTTTTTTTTTTTTAAACTTTGCGACATCATTAAGAAAATCTTAAATTATTTTCTATACTGAAGCATAATATGTATATTTGATTTCTAGAATACCCTTATCAGACAAATATCCCCAGTGAAGTCACAAGGTATGCGTTATAAATTATATTTGAATCCATCAATAGAACAAATTTTTATTTTAAGATGTAGTAGTACTTAAACTTTTTTTTTCCCCGTTTGCTTTTTTCTCCCCTTTTTGTTTATTGTGCACCAGCAGACAAGGAACAAGGGAGCATGTTTTCCATGTTAAGCTTTAACTGGACTGCTAAGAATTGCTGCCTGTGGAACACACCCCCCACACTATCCCTCATGTCTGCATCTCAAACCCAGAATATTAAAACTTTTGTTGCATGGTGTTGGACCAGTTTCTTCTAAGACTTTCATAATATTCCTGTCAACAAATTACATAAACTATCAGACAAATCCCTTGTAGATAGTTTCCATGAACACATTACACTAATATTCCCCGCATCTGAAAACTTATCTACAGAGCTGTGAATACCAGCTACTACTTCAAAAATGGTAACCAACAAGAGGACACTGTTTTTAAAGACTAATGGTATTTTGCCCCTCTCCCCACTGACACCAAAAAAGTTAAAGCTAAAGGACATCCGTCCCCCTTAAAACATTTGTTCCTAACTTTCTGATTGATTTAGTCAACTATTCTTATTCTAAAATTCTGGTAAGCAGCCATGAATCTGGTTTCAATTGAGTGTCCCAAAGTGACAACAGTTGGGAAATCAGTCATTGTTTTGAAGTTTGTGTCTCATGTGTGAGTAATAACCGTACTGTATCTCCTTGCATTGATCTTTTCATACTTTATAGTATCTAGTACCACATAGATATCCTGAGTTGTACACTTAAACCCCCAAGGCCAAAGTAGGAAAGTTAAAATATTGCACAGATTTTTTAGTTTGCCTGTTGTAGGAGGTGGTTTTGTGAGGAAAGAGATCATCTTCTATTCCAAACACAATGTTGGTTGTCTTTAATGATTTATCATTTCGTCTAATGTATTCCAAGTTATGTCTTTTATAGCTATCACAGCAAACACTTCAGTTTAAGGAGACTGTGATTGCCTTTTAGTAAAGCAAGAATTCCATTACTTGTCTAGAATTTTTCAAAATTTATTTTGAATGAAAATGGGCCAATTTTTTGAATTTTTAGGAGTAACAAGGAGCAGATGTTTCCTGAGAGTATTTGTTTCCCTTACTCTCATTCAGTCCCAAAGTTTTAAAAAAGTATTATGAATCTATTTAGAAATCAGCACAAAATCAGCCAGTGATCTTATTGAAGACATTGTCATTGCATCTGTTGAGTAAAAACTTCACCACTATTCCAAATATTCTGAAGAACAAACCAGTCTGGAGAAATGTATTTCCATGTCTAGCCTTACAGATCTCAGCTTTTGGGAGTCTGTAGTTAGCACACATCATTAATGTAAGCTACTAACTAGATACCATTATGTAAGGAAGTTGCTCTAAACATTTAGAATGACAGACAGAATTACAGAAACATTGTTACAATATTGGCAGAGTGAGGTACACAAACATTTTGCATTTTATACAATTAAATAATTTCTGGTGATGTGCAGTACAGTGGTAGGAAGCCACATCATCAGCCAGAAGAAAAATTATTTCTAGATGAAAGCTAACAGTTTTTACCATTTAGAAACCAGAAAAACTCACATCGACAGCAAAGAAAAAATCATCTTTTAGGGGTAAGGGTGGAAACTGATGAATTGGATTTCATGGATAACTTATTTGGAAAAATCGTGTCACAGTCTAACAGCACACAACCATGATATTTAATAGATGTATTGTCATATTAGCTTAAATTCGAATAGTAAATTTTATTGTCCTTCCTATATATGCAAGCGGGTTTATTTTCATTTTTGCCATGACTTTTCACAGTTTAAGACCCCTGTCCTGGGTTCAGCAGTAGCAGTCATTTTTCTCCGTCTTCGTAGCTGGTGAAGTGCTGTGGTTTTGACTTTCAGCATGGGAACAGCACTGATCACGCTGATGGTTTTAGTTGCTGCTCAGTAATGTTTACCCTGACCAAGGACTTTCTGAATCTCATGCTCTGCCAGGGAGGAGGGGAAGCCAGGAGGAAGCAGAGACAGGACACCTGATCCAAACTGACCAAAGAGGTATTCCACACCACAGCACGTCATGCCCACTATGAAAACCGGAAGCAGTTACGTTGACAGGTTAGATCACTGCTTGAGTTGGGCTGGGTATTGGTCTGCAGGTGGTGAGCAGTTGTATTCTCTTCCCTTGTTTTTGCCTTATCATTATTATTATTGGTGGTAGCAGCAGTGGTTTGTGTTATATCTCAGTTACTGGACTGTTCTTATCTCAGCCCGTGGGAGTTACATTCTTTCAATTCTCCTCTCCCTCCCTGGGGAGCAGGGGAGAAGAGAGAGGGGGAGTGAGCGAACGGCTGCATGGTATGGAGTTACCATCTAGACTTCAACCATAACAGCACCTTATTTGAAAATCTTGATTTATAAAAGCATATCAACTTTGAAGGCTTTTTTCAGAGCTATGGCATCAACACCAGATATGAATTTATATCTGGATTTGTCTTCACTAAAACAGTTGTCCAGGTGGAACTACACATTTAAATCTGGTTTTGCAATTTATCTCAGCAACCTCTCCATGATCCCAGCAGTTATTAACAGCTTAATCTGCTAGCTGTTCAGGTTTAGGCATGCAAAATCCCCAGGTGTCTAAATGGTTTTCTTTATGTGGGCACGCAAACTCCCTCAACCACTTAATCTAAAAACTTCAGTAAACACTGCCAAATTCATTGGTATTTTTCTCTACCAAACCTTGGGATTAAAGGACCTTGGGATTTTCTCTGTCCAAACCTTGGGATTAAAGGACAGACCAAAAAAAAGAAAAAGAAAAAAAATGCAGATGAGAGATGGGAATAAGGTAAATCCATTTTTCAAAATAAAAATTGCATAAAATTAAAGCATATATGAAGCTAGACAATTGTCTATATGAAGCTAGACAATTGTCTATATGTCCAATCTCAGTGGACATTACTGTGAAGAAAGAGACGAAACAGGGACCACAAAAGATGAGCTACTAAAAACTAGGTACACATCCTGGTTCAGTAAAACCAGATAATTAGCAAAGTGGAACTGAGGAATTGTGGATGCACATGAAGAAATTCAGGAGAAAGGTTTAGTTATCAAGCTTTGATACTTACACAAAATAATTCTTCAAAATATGATGCCAAAGGCCATATGATAGGAAATCTTGCACCTTTCGACTCAGTTTCCTTGCACTCACCATGAAGATTTATTTGCAATCTTCTCTGGAAGAGGCTGATCCTAAAGGATATTCCCAGTGTAGATGGATTCCCTGGGGATTCTGTGACTGTTCTGCTCATCAGTATTGTCTCCACTTCCACCAGCTTCTTTCTACCTGCTTCTTTCTTATCATATTTAGCTATATAATAAGGCTTCAAACTCCAAAGAAATTAACAAATGATTTTGGAGAACGTAGAAAACTGTTTACAAGATTCCTCATGAAACTGAAAATCTGTATGATTTTCCCTTCGCAAGAAGGACTTTGGGCTGCTTGTGGCTGATAGTACCTAAAGGTAAACACGCATATGGCACTCACCATAGGCTACTAGGAATTTCTAATTGCTGCTCCCAGAACAATGTCACATGGTCATCACGTAACAAAAAAGTAGGTGGAAGCAGAGAGCAGTAGTGCACTCAGAGCCCTTCTGCGGGATGAGTTATTGAGAGTTTCAATGTACGCAACATTTTGTTCAGGAGCAAGAAAAAAGGTGCTCATGGGAGAATACGGGGGAGACCTACAGTAAGCAAGCATTAGTGCGCATCTTGCATGCCTAAGGCTGCACAGCCACTCATGGCAAGCCAAAGGAATAGTGTGCATAACAGGTAAGGTGGAAGTCTGGCCTTGGAATACTGTTCTCCAATTACACAGAAAAAGGTGAAGAGAGTTGGCAAAATGAACTTTAGTTGTCTAATTTATAAAACTCAAAATGAAGACAGTTTTGAGTCCTCTTATATCCCATTTTTAGCTTTCCTCAGGTAATCTGCCCAACATGCAATATAAAAGACAAATGCTCAGCATGTTAATGTCTCTGCTTTTTTTCTGTAAAGGAACCATAGATCTTCCTCATTCACCTAATTCTCTAGTGAGCAATACCTTTGATTTATTACTGTCAGGGTCCCCTTCCCATCTAGAAGTTAGGCTTATTAATCTGTAGGCTTTGCAAAAGAATTAAAGGTAGCCAGTGCAACAGCCACACCAAACCAAGGCACCATGAAGGTTTCTGCCATCAGTACAAGAGCTTGAGAGATTCCTCTTTCTTCCTTCTTTAGTTTCCTAGTAGACTTAAGATTAATAACCCCTTCTACCAAACACTGCATAGGAGAAACAGAGCTTGATAGTAGAGATATGCATCCCATCCACAGTTATATAACAAGAAGAAATACACCACCATGAAGAAGGAAGTTGATCAGCTACCACAACCTTGTGGCAAGTGGTCTGAAAAAGAACAGCTAGACAGTTCACTAACCTTGACTGCCTGTGGAATAATTAGAAATTAAACTTGTATTTTAAATGTAGCATTGTTCACATGTAAAGAAAAAATGGACTTTCAGGAGAAGATGCAGCTACACCTGGTTTGCCAGGAATGTGCACTCCACAGTGGTTCCCGTAGCAGCATTGGAGGAGGATGGAGCAATGTGATACTGCAGCCACGCTCTGTCCTAACACCAGCAGAGATGGAAACTGGGTGGCACTAGAAACTAATAAGCTGCATAATTGCTTGCCTGAGCCAACAGTCTGTCAACTTTTGACAAAATGCTGTCCTTTGTGTGAACTTTGCTTCATTATAATGCATTTTAATACATTATAATACAAAAACACACCTCCATCTGTAATGTTACCCTAATCCAAAGTGAGATCACCCCTCTTTGAGCATGATCTTTGAATTCTTTGTGGTATATACCTTTAAAAGTGAAGAAAGAGAATTTTACATCAATAATAATCAAGAAAGTATGACTAGAGTCCCTCGAGCTGCACCCTGAAGGTGAGAAATAGTATAAAATGGCCCAACCAAGGGGGAATATTGGGGAAGATGTCATCATGGATGAGTAGAGGAAAATTCCATCAGCAGCTTACCCTTGTCTGCTTGAAACAGTCGATGGGCTGGACCTTTCTTCCCCCCCTATAGGGATGCCTTTGGGTAAGACTTGCACTGTATCAAGTGCTTTTCCAGGAAAATCAGGAATCTCTATAATAGAGCTACTTTCCACTTTTTACTTATACATTTTAAAGACAGGCTGTGTTATTCACAAATTTGTTGTGTGTTTGTATAACTTATTATTTGCAAGTGCTTTTGCAGTGTATTTATCACCGGCAATCCATTAGAACCTGTATCTGTTGCTTTAATAAACTGCATTGTTTGAGTAGCTAATCATAATAGTTTTCTCATTGTATGCAACCAAATCCTTCAGTGTGGCTGTGTTAGTTCACAAGATCTATTAGACTGAAGGTGCAGTGTGTTATTAGTGCATTTGGAATCATGATTGTTCAATATATCGAAGGCGACTGGACTGATAATGGTAAATTAGCTTAAATAAACTGCACTGTTTAAGTAGCTAATCTTAATAGATTTCTCATTGAATGTGACCAAATCCTTCAATGTGGCCATGTTAGCTTGTGAGCATGATTAGACTGAAGGTGCAAGGCACTATTAGTGCATTAAGAATCATGATTGTTCAATATATCGAATGTGACCAGACTGATAGTGGTAAACTGCGCATCACTCAGAATCTAAGCCTAGCTGCACCCAGCCCTTCTAATATCTGAAGGCCAGATGGAATGCAAGCAGGTTTATTTTCTGACAAATTGTCTTGCCTTTTAATGTGGCACTGCCCTGAAAGTAAAGTCCTAAAACAGATCAAGCTCTGGTTCCACTGCTGTATAGGGCATGCATCTTTATATGTCCCATTCCTTGCATTTGGCTGTTTAAGGTGTCACACTGCATGTATTAAATAGTCCCTGGAGGTGCACAAGATTAAAGTGTTGGGAGTGAGGAAAGAGTTCAGTTATTCCCCCCAAACCTACTTACCTAAAGACTGGGGATTTGCCACTGCTTCTAAAGAGCCATTGTCATGGGTTCAGCAGTAGCAGTCATTTTTCTCCTTCTGGGTAGCTGGTGCAGCACTGTATTTTTGACTTGTGGCCTGAGAACAGCGCTGATAACACCAATGTTTTAGTTACTGCTCAGTACATTTTGGTCTGGTCAAGGACTTTGTGAGCCTCATGCTCTGCCAGGGAGGAGGGGGAGCCGGGAGGTAGCAGAGACAGGGCACCTGACCCAAACTGACCAAAGAGGTATTCCATACCATAGCACGTCATGCCCAGGATGCAGAA
>JAOEHY010028446.1:0-52729 GCA_025447955.1 Psilopsiagon aurifrons
AAGGCTGCTATGAGGCCTCCACGCAGCCTTCTCTTCTCCAGGCTGAACAGCCCCAACTTTCTCAGCCTATCTTCATACAGGAGGTATAATTTAAAATGGGAGAATGGTATCTGATGAAATATCCCACAGCAGCAGCCTTTTGGTGGGGATGGGGAATACCTTCTGGCACTCAGCAAGGATGTGCTTCGCTGCCTTTGAGACTGATGGAGAAGCCACTAGGCATGCTGACTGCTCCACATGCACCTGTGCAAAGCGGAAGTCCTCTTGCCCTCATCATGCTCCTTCTGCCAGGCCCTAATAGCTGCATGCTTCCATGTCTGTAGCTGGTGGGATGTCTCTGGTACTCCAGGCACTGTGTTGTAGCACTCCGCCCCCTTCCTGCAGATGAAGTAGGTCACTTCTTTCTTTTCCAAAAGCTAAACCCTTGTGTCTGTGTTGCCAGCTTGGGCTATGTCACACCTGATGAGGCATCTTCCTGGTCAGTCTTAGCAACCTCTGGCCACTCAGAGCAGCAGGACAGCAGTGTCGCCTGTGGAGGCCACCCCAGGGAAACACAGGAGGTTCTCAGGATTGTACTAGCTCATACTGAGGTAACAGGCCAGGAAAGACTTTCTTACCAGTACTGTACAAGATCTCACCAAGACAGCATATTAGAACTGCTCTGGAGATGGACAACTCAAGGCAGGGGGTGAAGACATTTGCCTAAAGCACTTGGGAATTCTTGGCCTGTGCTGAGTGTTGACTTGGAGCCAATGCTGTATCCACCAAACCATTACTTACTCAACCACTTCTACTATGGAGTTGCTAACACATTATTCTTCCCTACAGGATGTTTCCTATTGCTTATCTTGCTCTAAGTGTCTCTGAGTAGTTCTTAACATGCTAAGCTGTCATAACTGAAAAAAAATAGATTATGAAGCCCAACTTACGTACCTTGGCAATAGCCCAACACACTAATCTAATGATGGCACTTCCACTGACTCAGGGTGGGCCTGGACTTCATCTCTCCTTTGCACAGCTAGGAAATTGGAGTAAACACTAGACACTCGGTGACAGTTGTGTGTTAGTCAGAATTACTTTTAACACTTTGCATTTGGAGTCACATTGTGTGAAACAAGACATCTGGAGACATGTCAGATCCTTAACATGTGGGGTCCACTCCAAAGCCCGGAAGAACTGCTGCTGAGCTTTGTGAGGTTTAGCTCAGCCAGGTCTTCTGACTACTGGAAGGATATTCGTTTAGCAAGAGCGGTAGCTCAATGGCATCTGCACAGTTGACCTCTGAGCTCTTCAGTGATACTGAAACCCCATGAGATGTTACAACACAGAACTGTAGGGCAATTAGTTGCGTCACTGTCCAGGACCCCAGACTTGGGTGTGGATATTTACTGATTCACAAGGACATACACCTTCTTCCCAGAAGCGGAGTTGCCTGTCCCTGTGCAATTAGCTACAGACACATGGAAAGGGAGTCTCCGATCTTTCTTTAATATAGGTTACTCCTATCCCTCACATGCCTAACAAACAGGTGAGTTTGCACCTTCTGTTTTGTGATACAACAGCGCAAAGCAGGATCCCCAAATTTCATTTCTACCCTTAAGCACTTGCAGTACTTATTAATAAACAAAGGTAAAATGAACAGCCAACAAGAGACACTATTTCTAGTCAGAGTTACAGTGAATGGCGAGTTCTCCAGGGCCGGCAAGTCCCTGTGTGGGCAAAAGCACAGTAATGGCATTTTAGCTTTTTTTAAACAATCACCCAGAATTTCAGTTGCCTGCTTTCACTATAGATGTTTCTTGCATTTCTTTCTATGTTCCCTCTTGAAACAAAGGCAAAGTGCTTCAGAAATCTGCATCTACTGGACAGATATGTGGCATTTTATAAATAGCAAGCAAAGCGACATCTGAAGGACTACAGCAGCTGTGGGACTCCATGGATGTTACTACCAGCTTACTGACTTTTTGCACAGTGAGTAGGATGGAGGCAAATTGCACCAACATTTCCAAGTAATTAATGTGCCTGCTTTGCATTTAGAGCCTGCTCTCTCTCTTCCAACAGTGGGTGCACATTCTCATGCATGATGGGAGGAAGAGAGATGTCAGGGGTGACAGTCCTATAGGAGAGGCCAGGTGGCTTGCTCTATTATTACCTGTCTATAATAATAGCTACAGATGACTCCGCCTTAATGACACAGGCAGGGCCTCATGTACCTGTGAATGTTGATGGCAAGGCACAGCTCTCCTACTGGCACTCCTAGTTTCTATAAAGTCCATCAAGAGCTGAGCCAGGTGTGAGGACAAGGCATACTCTCCTCTTGGGCAGCCACTCACCCTGTCTCCAAGTGCCTATGTAGTAAAACCAGCACAAAGCAAGGGCCATGCTGCTCCTTGCAGGGCAGTGTGACCTTAGCAAGTCAACCCCACAACTGCACTCTTATTTCCTCTCCCTCTTACATTTTAAATATTTGCTGAGCAACAAAGAGTTTTGCTCAGAAGCAGAATTGAGCTTTCCAAGCCGTAAGGAACATGGTGGCTCCTGTGGAATGCAAGGCAGTGCCATGAGTGGCAGTGTCACCTACAGTAAGTGAATTGGGAGATGCAGGATGGGGTTTCTGAGTGTAAATCAAGTTACATACCCGACACACAGTTACACCCCTGATAGCAGATTCATACCATAGCTAAGACTTCACTAGTCTTTGGGCTTAAACAGAAAGGCTCTTAACACCTGAACTTCAGAGAGGCAGGCAAAACCAGCGACTGTACCATGTTAAAAACCTAAAATCAATCAAACAAAAAGACCCATGTGAAGTATGCTAGAACTAACTAGAAATTCTGACAAGTTTATAAGTACCCAGGTACCTTCCACTGACAATTTAAAAACATTTGGTTTTCCTCTTACTAAGCAAAGTCAAAACACTGAAATCCTCTGAAAAGAAATCATGATTGTCGCTGAGTTCTGTACAATATGCCTGTATCTCAGCACCTTTTTCTCCATAGAGCAATTTCCAGTGATCTAAAGCTTACATAGACTTACGTGCAATAACTGGGCACTGTCTTGGAACAAAGACATATGCTTCTAGTTGGCATCTGTGATGGGCAAAATGCTCTTTGAAAATGCAAACACATTCCTGAGAATATTCAGCTTCAGACTTAAGGATCATTCAATCTCTAGGATGTCAGCTGGGTCAAAAGCTTTCCTTTAACACACATCCCTTTCTCAGATATGTGCTTATTTGCACTAACACAGAATAAAAGAGAGCCTTCAAATTAGCAAATGAGGTGGTGCATCTCAATACATTTCTCCCGCTTTTTTTTCTAACCCCTCCTGGAGGAAGATCATCTTTCTTTTGCAGTATGTTTATAGTGCAGCCTGGCTAACAGCATCCCACGGATCTCTCACAACACAGATCCCCGTTCTCCAATGACCTGCCCTGTCACTTCTACAAAATCTCTTTGATTCATGTCTCTCTGAACCTTGTCCTTGCCTCTTTCAGTAAGAAGCTCTTTCAGCCTTGGTACAATGTACACAAATGCTTGGGGTGTGATCACTACATGCAATAAAAAAAGGGATCTTGCAACACATTAAGTGAGAAGAACCAGATATATAACTTTCAATGATTTTAAGATCCTTTAGGCTCTCTCAACAAGGCATGTCTCAGTCACTCCACTAGAACTGGTGTTTTCACACTGGAGAAAAAGAGTAGTGCAATATATTATAATTTAGGTTCACCTATCTGCATCAGCCTTGACTGTGACATAGGTACACTCATGCAACCAGTTTTACCATTCTTTTTCAGTGCCTTTACAGAACTACAATTTCCCACCCTGCTAGGAGAGAAAAGTGATGTCTTTTCTGGTCTTCTAGATAATTTAAAGTATTAGTTGGGTTCAATGACATTTGCCCCAGTGATTTATAACAGAAGCCTGACTAGCAGCTCAGCACGTATTTCCAGGGCAAGGGGTGTTCAGAAAGCTGCTATGTTAATCAGCAGTTGACATGCATGCCCTCTTGTTCCACTGAATGAGGTCCCAGGCGGGAAACGGAGATGGAAGGTGGCTATGTAAGCCTCCAGCTCAGAAGGAGCATGTTCCTCCAGTGCTCCCACCACAAAGGCAGCCCAGATTCCTGGCAAAATCAGACCTGGTGCTTTGTGAACGAGAACTGGTGCTTTTTGTGATTCACATTTAATTGGCACCTATGTCCATGAGCAAAACAGACCCACCAACTCCCCTTTCAACAATGGCATTTCAAAATGGGCACATGTTCTTGGAAAAAAACATATTACAAGGATGATTGTCTCTACCTCCATGCTAGTATTGGGGTCAAGGTCATCACACTCTGATTCCTCTGAGCTGTTTGTCTCCTTGTTTGGCAGCATGAAGAAGAAGAAAGAGAACAAGAGATTAGAAGAGAGATTGGTTAGACAGGGCAGAGCATCATAGGAGTTGCGAGCAGCATGGAAATGGGTAACAGTACAGAAAATGCTCTTATAAAATCAAACAAAACCCAAACTGACAACAAAACAAGAGAAGCAAAGGCATGCTTTTGCCAGAGAAGCAGCAGGGAGTCTGCAGGTTGTTCAGGTGGTAAAAACAGCGAGAAAGCAATGAGAGGAAGAACTGGCCACCATGCTGAAGAAGCTGCCTCTCTTGGGCCCAGTCCTTCCCCAGCTGCCGGCAGGGCTGCTGGCAGCTGTGCAGTGGGTGCCAGGGCATGTGGGTTGCAGTGGCAGGGTTCCTCCCTTTGCACATGCCATGGCTATTTCACTAGGCTTACAAGATTAGAAAGCCTCTGCAAAGGAAAACACTTAATTGTGGGCTGTCCTGGAAAGGGGTGGATCCAAAGGACATGCTCAAGTGCTTTCCTGAATCAAGGCTGGACTTTGATTGTGCCAAAATCACAACAAGTGTTTGCTTGCCTCTGCTGGGAGGGAAAGCCCCAGATTTGTCCTGAGCAGGCCTCATGGTCGCTTTATAGGGATGAATCCTCTGAATTGGAGCACAGTAGTCAGGCACCCAGAGCAGAAGATGGAGCTTAACCCCACAGTTCTCAACCTTTTCCATACTGGGAGATCTCAGAGAAAGACAGACAGACACACGCACACACACAGACACGCACAAGACCCTCTCCTGGCAAGACAGATTCACCATCCCTGCACTGTCTAATAATATGGAAAGAAAAAGTCATTGAGACCATCTCCCCAGACCAAAAACCTTCAGCATCGTGAGGCTGAGAACCTCTTATCTTTGCATGTGATGAAATACTGGCCTAAAGAAAACTCATCAACTTCAATAAGGCCACTGGTCCACACAGTGGCTTTCCCATCCCTGCAGCTGCTCTGATGGAGATGTAGATTGGGCTAGATCAGAGGTCAGTAAATCACTATTGCACCAATTTTAAGAAGTTATTTAACCATATACACTGTTGGTTTTTAATGAAGATTACTTACTTGAATGTGGGATGCCAGGAAAAAAGAAAATGAAAAACAAAGGCTGCATTTTATCTTGCATGCAAAAATCCTGCTAAAACGGACGCTACAGAAAAAAAGAAAAAAAAAAAAAAAACACAAAACAAAAAACCCCAAAAAAACCTAAAGTGGAAAAAATCCCCAAACACAAAAACCCCCCAAAACCAAACTCAAAATCACTGCCCCCCTCCTCTCTCAGGAGAGGATGCTACAGGGGGTGAAAAGGATGGGAAGCAGGAGAGCAGCACACATCTTTCAGATGGCCTTACTCACTTTAACTGAGACTTTGTTCCCCAGAATATCCTTGGATTTACGTGGCCCATTGGCTTCATTTTTGCCACTGCTCTCCTTTTCCGCCCGCTTTCTCATGCGCAGGGTATGCCATGAACATGACTTCCTGTTGTACCAAAAAACGCAGCAATCAAACAGCAAATCATAGCAGGAAGGAAGTATTTGGAAAGGGGAACCAGCATCCACATTTGCGATTACTGCAATTCCCTAGGAGGTGAAAGCCACTGGCAACACGCCTATCTCAATCTGAGCAATGAGAATTGAAGTTCAAAACCAAATCAAACACTTCTGCAAAGCAGATGTTGTGCCACACTTGCTGTTTAAATGTATGCAGCAGGAAAAAAATGTCCATGATGGAAGCAGGCAATTAGAACTTGGTCATCTGTTGTCTTGCATGGCCACAAATAGAAATTGATTTTATTTTTGCTACAGTTAAAAGGCCAGTTTGGTCCTCAGTCTTGCTGGTTAAAAGCAGTAAATGTAAATACAGGAGAATGGTCTTAATAGGTTACTTGGTAGAGCAAATAAAAAAAAATTAGGAATTCAAGGCTTTGCTCCCTATATGTTGCTCAGAACATGAATAGTTCAACAAATAGGAGCTACATGATTAAATTTCCAAGAGATAAGTAATTTCCTAGAACGACAAACTGTGCTGTGCCTCTCAAGACCAATAATTTCCCATTTGATTTTGCCAATCCAATTAGAGAAGACATCAGTCAGTTCATGGGGTTTGGATAGCATCACAGCAGGCATGAATTCCAGTACATTTTTCAGCCCTCATTGCTGCTCTCATAACCTTACTCTTGGAAAAAACAGTAATAGACCATGTCGCCCTTTGTAAGAGCAATGCTGTGTTGACAACAGAAATCGCATATCAAGCAGATATAAAAAAATCAAGAAAAAAACAAAACAGTTCTCAATATGGATTTCATTTGGTTTAAATAGTGGACAGGTTGGGAAAGATTTGGGAAAGGGGTATGTTGTCCAAAGCAGAAAGCTCTCAAAACAGCAGTGTAATGATCCAGGTTCAAAGCATCTGCCCACCTTTAAGTCATGCAAATTTGATTTGCATGTTTAAGCCCAATGTTTTTGGCATGTCATGTCTACAGTACCTTGATACATTTTACATAGCAAGTTGCATGTAATCCAACGATCACCTGCGATGCCAATAAAATGCAGTATGTTAGCAAGGTAGGACTCAAAGAATGCCCCACACAGCTGACACTCCCCCATCAACACTGCATCTGATTCCTAAGAGGTTTTTGGTTATACTTCAGCACCTGGTGGGAGCTGTACAACAGCTCAAATTAAACAAAAAAACAAACCAAACCAAAAGAATAAACTAATGGAGCTGGCTGCCATTGACACAAGACTGAACTGGGTCATAAAGACTGCTTTTGCAACCAGATTAGTGTCTGCACTGCAAAAAGCTGGCATGGGCAGTCATGTTCAAGCACAAGGAGCACCACTGCACCCTGCACATCTCAGCCAGACAGGGCTGCGATATTTGTGTCACTGGAGAAGGTCCAAATCAGATGTGCAGAGCAGGGGAAATTATCCAGCAGTGCAGGACTGTTATGTTTTCCTTTAAGATATGGTAAGAGTCAAAGATGTGGCTGGTGGCCTCCCTGACCTATTGGTAAATAATACATTGTGCCAGCACTACTGAATCAACCCCATACTTCATCTACAGTATTTGTCAACAGAAGAAACAGTTTTATTACTCACACTAATCAGTGAATATGATCTGACGGACTAGAGAGGGCTGAGGATAACACCAGCTGCAGGTAGTTTTTACCCACAGGACTTCTTCTATTATTCAAGCATCTTTTTGGTTTCAGGATTGTTCTAGCTGTTTGAGTCTGAAAACATGATTTAAGACTTTGAATCTCACTGCAGTGAGAAAGAGGGAGGGGCAATGCATGTGTTTTTCAATGTTGTTACGCCTTCCTGGCCACAATTCATCCAACTACATAATTTGACACAGAATTTGACTGTATAGCTGCCATGAAATCAGTATCTTCACCAGGAGCCTTGTGCCGGGGGAAAATCTAAGGGCGCATAGCTGCATATTGTGGTTAGAGAGGAACCTGGGAATGGCCATGGAGGGTGTGCGAGAGACGTGCTAAGCAATTCCTTTGCTTTAACATGCAGTTCCTAGAAGCATTCATTACTGAATGACTGGTAAAATCGTATTTTCTCCTATCTGAAACTGCAGCAGAGATCAAGTTATTGTTTTTAGTGAATCTGTCACAAAATCTTTCTTTGTTTGCAATTCTGCACCTCAAGGTAATCGTGTAAGGTAACCAAATTCGCAGCATACATCATGCATTAACCATCTAGTAATTTTAGATGTTAAAAGAAATCAAGAGGTATTACTGAAAAGAGGGTTGTACCTTCTGTGTTTAATACCAAAAAACCACTTTCTTGCATTAGTCATTTCAGACTGACAAATTTCTAAAAATCAGAAAAGAAAAATATATATCCACACATTTGTTAAATAAACAACAAAATGTTATAAACAACAACAACAAAATAAAAGAAATAACAAAACCAAACCAAAACCAAAAAAGGGTCAAACTAGTTCTTTTACCTCATTAAAACATGCTAATGGTGAAAATTTATTTTACATATTTAAAATAGTACATTTAAAATTAGTTACATTACAGGTACAATGATGAACATTGCGACTATCCATTATATTGCACAACCTGACTTCATCAATATGACTTTGTTTCTTTTCTTTTTTTACCTTTTTTTTTTTAAATAGTGCAAAATACTTTATACAGGAATGTACTTGTTTGGGGGTCTTGCAAACAAAAAATATATTACAAAAGTTACTGCAAACAGAAAAAAACCCAAACCAAACCAAAATAATAATAATGAAAAAAAAGATACAAGCTGTACAAGGAAATTGCCATAGACAACAAAATCTCTCCTCCTTGAGAAGCGAACCTCAGTCCAACACGGGGCCTGGATTTTTTTTTGTGTTTCTTTTTTTGCTAGATGCTGCTATAACCAATATATAGATTAGTAACTTAATACAACATAAATAGAAGTCCAGTCCAAGCAGGTCCATGTTGGTGTAAAATGTTGTAATGTAAGACACATCTTTAACTGTCTATAGTTTTATTTCTCTCCAAAGTATAAACAAAACCCCACAAAATGAAAATAAGCAAAACCCGAGCTATCCACCATGGCTGCCCGATGCTGCGGATTGATCACTCAGCTTGTTCCAATGGCACTGTGGATAAAAATCAGCAGGAATTCCCTACCATTTGGGTTTGTTTATTTTGATTTATTTTTTCTTTTTCCTCAAAAATCCACATAGTGCTCCCAGCGAAGCCAACAAGCACTTACTTGATGCTTCCGTCGCTATTATCTGTAGTGGATTTAGTGAGGGGAGCCAAGATATTGCCGGGGATCCATCCTTCAGCAGCTGGAGAGTGGTCATTTGCAGGCTGGTACACCAGGAACATGTTCTGCTGGTTGATAGCAAGGATCTGAACCACCTCTCCTTGATTCACACAGATCTCATCCTCTTTCAGTGCATAGTAATCTTTAATCACCACCATGGAAGAGGTCCCATTGCACCCTCCCAAATCAGTCTGTGGAAATAGACACAACAGAAACCAGTGAGCAGGTGGTGTTGAGAAACCTGCCTTTTCCAGCAGCAATCCCTCTACTTCATTTCCAGCCTAACTGTACCAGGGTTAAAAATACAAACACTTAAAGTTCACATCAGTAGAAAAGGATTTTAAGGATCTGAAAGGCCGCAGTAATCTGGTACAAAGCAGCCTCCTAATTCATATTACACTGCACAGCTGTGAGTGACGATGCCTCAGCCATGTTCTCATTTGTATTGTGTTATAGATGAATCATCAGTGCTGAGACAAATGGGGGTAAAGACAAATGAAGGCTCAATGTTAGAAGCTGAATGAATAATCACACATCTCATGATCTTAAATATAGGTCATACTGGAAAGTGGCTTTGGTCAACCGCAAGCAGCAGCAGGGTCCAAACACCACTGATAGCTACCAACTCTGGTGGTTTGTGTACAGTGCACAGGCACTCAAATTATAAACTTCAACTGGCACCCTGCAAACTGTTACGTGGGAAAAGGTCTAACCTCTTCTATACTACCAAAGTAGACCTCTTCAGGAATGGGTGGTTAATGGATATTAGAGAAGTCTGAATGTTGCTGCTGTGAGTACTGCAAATGGATGTTGAGTTTACCAAGTCTGCAAACACAGTGGCTCTGTCTCCATTTCCCAGCTGAAGTACCACCCATTTGAATGCCAGAGCTTTTGCAGTCTGTTTAATTCCAAATCACATTTTATACCAATGATTCAGTATGTCAATTCCTGTTGACCTGGTCAGCTGACAGTTAAAGCTAACTTCACAGATGGTCGATGGTATAAGAACTGGGCTATAAGATCGTGTTTTATCAGATGACCTCAGTACCTTGCTTTGTTCATAGCTGTCTCCAGGCTGTGAGTGTTCATACCCTGTGCTGCCGTTGGAGGTAGATATCTTCAGAGGTGGAAGAGATGTGTTACGGCTTGTAGCCTTCAAAGGCTTCTCTGATCCTACTGGAACAGAAGAATAGGGTCTGCTGTTGGGCTGAGGGACCCTACCGGTCTGGGGCCTCAGCACTGCTGAGCTACTTTCTTTGCGTTGGTACTCTATGGGAGACTGTAGCGCTGCAAAAGAGGACAAGAATTAGCTATACGCTTTCAACAACATTGCTATGCAAAGGGCTGCAGAACAGACACGTGAACTGCAAACCAAACAGTAACAGGAGATGCCGCCCATGGTAGCATTTGGTGTGTTCATGGCTAGACAGGATGCAAGCATGTTCCACTGTACTACGTGTGAGCTGAACAAAGTACTCCATGCTACTGCAATGAACAAATCTCTAACACAGTCGGCTAATATATTTGCTATTAGAGCATACATAGAATCATAAAATAGTTAGGGTTGGAAAAAAACTTAAAATCATCTAATTCCAACCCCTCTGCCATGGACAGGGATGCCTTACACTGGACCATGTCGCCTAAGGCTCTGCACAACCTGGCCTTGAACACTACCAGGGATGGAGCGTAATTGCATGAATTTTCTTTGAAATAACAAATAACTCACATCCTGTAGTCAAAATAAATGAAAGCCTGGATAAAAGATGCACGGCTCATTTACAGTGAATTTTGCTATCATCAGAAAACACAGGTCAGGACTCTTAAGTTCCAGTTGCATATTCTCAAGAGCGTAACTACTCAGTACTCTTCAGACATGGGGAGGGACTCTTCATTAGGGACTGTAGTGATAGGACAAGGGGTAACAGGACAAGGGGTAACAGGTTCAAACTTAAACAGCAGAAGTTTAGATGGAATATACGGAAGAAATTCTCTACTGTAAGGGTGATGAGGCACTGGAATGGGTTGCCCAGGGAAGCTGTGAATGCTCCATCCCTGGCAGTGTTCAAGGCCAGGTTGGACAGAGGGGTTGGAACCAGATAATCTTAAGGTCCTTTCCAACCCTAAATATTCTATGATTCTATGAGGCACTGAAACTTGGCTCTGAAACTTGTCTATGTACTTTCTGTATTAACTACTTTTGTTCAAGGAAACTGCTGGAAATGACCAGTAAGTGAGAAAGTATAGATGGCATAAAGACATTAATCCTAGCAGTACAGACCTCTCCAGAAAACACCCACAAGCAACACTAAACAACTTCATAAGCCTTTAGAAAAAAAAGTCTGCTTGTGAGAGTGTACTTTTCATAGTCATGCAAAGAGCTTACTCTGGGAGAAGGATAAAAATGCAGATGGTAAAGAAAGAAAAAATTTGTTATGTTTGAAGGTGAAGGGATCAGGGCTTGGTCTCAGTGAATGGGAAAATGGGCAGATTTGCTAGGTCCAGACTACCATCCCCAGACCTATGGGTTTGTTTTTTTATATGTTATGTGGCTTTAATGGATGATATAGTCAGTTAATACTGTGGACATGCACCAGACTGAACCTACTGGAATGCAGAGAGACTAGTCTAGCAAGAGGCAGACGGAGGACATAATGTCAAAGCATCAGCCTAACCAGGGAACCACAACAGAAGGAATGTCTTTCACAACAAGATGAAAAGGAAAGAAAACAAGAAAGGCTCAGTACCACACAGCATACTCTCTAGCATTCCCCTTCCAGGGAAGGGCAGGACTACTCCAACAAGGAATCACTCAATACTAAAGAACAGAGACTAAAAAAAAAAAGGACTAAATCAAGGAGGGTGAACATTCTCTTCAAAAGGACACAAACATAGATGTGTAGCAATCCAGAAGATTACTTGGCTCCAAAATCTACACAGTGACTCTTGACACAAAAATACTTTGTATTTATGCCACAGTAGTTACTACTGTAACTCAGTCACCTCAGCTGCAGCTGAAAATGGTTTGGTCCTGCTGCAGATCAGGCACAGATGAAAAGGAAGGTTGGGGAGAACTCTGACAATGATTTTGACAATGATGGTGACAATCTTCTAGTATATACAGTAGATTAGGCTGCAAGATCTTTAGCAGTGAGATCTGAATGAATACTTATTAATCTATCTTCAAACAATCTATCCTAGTCAGTGCTTTTAAAGGGTATTTAGTCAAGTGTTCACTTTAACTACTAATTCCACCATAAACTAAAATAGCGAGGCCTGGCTTCCAGCCTCCTCTTCAGTATCTGTTAGTTTTCTTACAAGCGTCTAGCAAAATCAGTGTCCACATACTTGTGTGCTCTCTTTCTCTCTCAAAAGCCCCCCAAAACATGATTTTTAAAAAGGTACAGTTCAATGGCATTTTCCTTATGCAATATAACCATCAGTGACGTATTCTCTTTACAGCTTGCTTCTTAAAGCAAAATGAAAGAACAGTCCCTACAGTCAATCATTTGGTGCACAGTTTGTTTCTCAAGCTCAGCAGTTTTAGCTTGTCGAAGGAAAAAATATGAAAAGTTTGAATATTCCAGTGGAATTGCACAGGGTTTTACATTCGTGAATTGTGGATGCAAATATTAAGCTCTGTACATGGTGCCATACTGGCTTCCCTGTTGAAGGGAGAAAATCAGAGACAGCTTGGGCAAGAACTCACAGGGAATATTTTGTTATTAAGTTTATGCAGCATGGGCTCAGTGTGGATTTAATATGATTTTAAAGGCAGAAAACATCCGCTTTAATGAAATGCAAAGCTAAAGGACGTATTTAAAGATTAGTTGGCCTCGATAAGATTACATCCTAAAAGCCACTTAAATTGTTCTGGACTGGAAAGGCTCTACTGGATGCAATATCATTTTCCTGGATCTTATTTATAGGTTTAAAAGTGAATCCTTAAGCCTATGTTTTAATATAAATCTACTTTTACTTCTAGCTTTAGAGATACTGACGATTATGTTCCTAACCCATCAAATTCATTGCTGGCCTCACAGGAGATAGGCTAAATAGGGGTTATGAGGATGCTTCAGTAGAAAAAGGGGTTCACAGGGCAGCAGTTTCTGGTAGGATAAAAAAAATGAGTAAGAAAGATATGGAAGGGACAGAAAACCCCTGCAGTGGTGCCTGTGGAGTTCTCACAGCATCTAAGAAAATTTCTGTAGCTAACCATTAGTGGAATTTATTTTTATTCCAATAATCCTTCATTTACAGCCAAGTGCACTGACACAAAACTGTCCAGTTTTGGTACCAAATGGTCACAATGGAGAATTTGAGACTGCTTATCTCACCAAAGTATTTAAGGAATCATTTTACAAGTGGTTGTATGAGGATCTTTCTATTGCAAGTCACAAAACCCCAATATCAAGTCTTGGAACCATGGGTGAAGCGCTGTTTCCCTTCTCAGCTCAGCCAGTTTTTTGAGCTGTCACAAACAGCTTTTGCATGCAACCCTTTCCCTGTTAACTAATTAAGCTGAACTAAAATTTTAAAACCCTTCATGCTGAAGAAAAGGGAACATTTGTTTTGATGTGAACTGAAAGAGCGTCTTTAGATTTTGCAACAGAAAAACACACAAAACTGAACACCAAAAGCCAAAATTCAAAGAAGGTATCAGATTGTGCCAAGCCAAAACATTTTGATTAAAAAAAAAAAAAAAAGCTTCATTATTGAACATGCATTAAGCTTTTAAATATAGGACTCTTTTCTAACATAAGATCCATTAAAAAAGTCTGTTTTGAAATGAACAATGCAAAACAACCTTGGAACCATCCAAAGTAATTATTCCTACTTAAACAAAAGAGACTATTTTTAGATTTTTTTTTCTCAGGTTTTGATTCCTCCTCTTTCCCCCATCCAGTCATGAGCAAGAAGAAACTAAAATTGTTAACTGAATTTGAGTCCTCTGCATTTTCAAAATACACACTTCTGTAGATCATGTGTGTTTGTTTATCTGTCTTTTTAGAAACACAACTTTAACTTGAGATACTATTTCAAAAACCCCCAGTTCTATTCCTAAAGCAAAGCTGACATTTTGGGAAGGCCCTTGTCCACACACAGCTCCTGTAGAAACAAGCCCAGATGCTTCTTTGCCCTTTCTCTTGTTTCTTCTGATGAAAGTAGCTGCTGCTCTGCAGCGTCTGGACCTGGAAGCGAGTGATGGTGAGGCAGCCTTTGGTTGACCTCATGTCCTCAGCTTGTAGCACATGGGGACATAGAATAGGAGGTTTTGGGGATAAGCCTTGCTCTGAGTAAGTGGGAGACACTGTGTAGATACAATGGCAACCTGCCTTTGATATGGTCTTGGGAAGGGATTAGATTTAAAATCTCCCTGTAGAACAGAAAGCAGCAGGTGATACAGCCCTGCAAACCCCAGCATTTTTGAAGAATCTTGCACAAAAGTACTACCAAAGGCAAGCCACTGATGGAGGAACTTGAGACCTGAACATGAACCTGACTGATAACATGAGCAGCAACTGCACAGGGATCCACAGTCTATTCAAGCAGGCAGCTGATAGGGTGGCAAAAACAGTTCATGAGATGCTTCTAAAGAAACCAGGACAGAGTGACCTGCGGTCTTCAATGCAAGATGAGGTCCAGCAGCTTCTAGGATGGCCTCCAGGGCTACACAGCAGCTCAGGTTAGGCTTGCTCAGCCCTCCTCCCATGCTTCACCTTCTCAACAGGCAAACCTGCCATGCAGGACCTCTGCAAAGTGGCACTGAGGTGGTCTCTTTCCAAAGACCAGCTGTAAATTACGATCCCTTTGCATGTATACTGTGGATACCACTTGACCCACTGCTTAATGACAGGCACACTGGGCTCTAGTTTTCTCCTTTATGAAAAACTGCTGAATATTTTTCCCATAGAACAAAGACACAAAGATTCCATACCCCACTCAGTGTCACAGTTTGGGAAATGGAGCAAAATCAGGAAAAAGAGCAAAATGTACATACCATTTAGGAAATCCCTTTGTGTGTCCAGAACCTGGTTGATGTCCTGTACCCAAGCTTGCTGAATTTCTGGATTAGCTGCCTGTAAAATGACTCTGTCTGATGTTTCCCGGCTCATTAGAGCAAACTTGCAGGGATCATTGTCCACATTTTCTTCAATGATAAGGTAGTTCATCTGAAACAAGCCAAGGTAAGCATGTTACATGCAGCATAAGTTAACATCACTCAAGAATCAGAATAAAATTGTTCTGAAATGTTCCTGAAAATAACTGAGTCCGATAACACTGGCAGATCATAATCAGAAGAATTCACCTCATTTAGATTTAGGCAGATATATCTTAAATAAGATGCTTAATATGACAGAGGTACTAGACATGCACCTGCCTTGTCCTGAATTATAGCTTCTGTTTTAAGGTAACATAGACCTGACTGATGTGCTAAAAATTTACTGTAATCCATAGAGTTAAACCATTCCTATTAAGACGATAATAAAGTCCTCCAATTTAAATAAGTGTTTGCATTTCTTATCCTCCATGGGAAAGAAAGTCTCAGTCATTAGAGCATTTTAAAAATGGAATGGGCTGTGCACAGGGATATACCAAGAAAAAACAAAACCAGCAATTCTCCCTTGATGCTTGGAAAGATCTTTCTAGCAGATTACAGTCATCTGTGCACAATCACTTCACTTGACATGGATGGCAATTTCAGCTGATGTCCTGCCCTTGAAAGCCTTCTGTTTAAGTACACCCATAACTTTAACTTTTCCTAAGCTACCTATATGTATGATAATAAATAAGAATAGGTTGCCACAGCCTTTCAAAAAAAGACTTCGTATAAAAATAGACACCTCCAAAGACCAAGGCAATAACGTCTCTCTAGAAGAAGTCTGTCTCCAGTTGCTCTAAATATCTGCCAAGATATGGAGAGATTCACTCCACATCTGAACACTGCCCTGGATTCAAAGTATAAGATGGAAAGAACCTCTTCCTTCTCTCATGGGGATCTCTGTGAAGTTAGAGGGACATGCAGGAACTCCTCTGACATGAGGTCAAGGAAAGGGACAGACAGTGAGCCTGGACAATGCTCTTCCTCTTGTTTTGAGCTTTTGCTCATTTGATGGATAGCCAAAGCAAGCAAGTCAATCCTGGTATGACTCCAGAAAAAAGACTTGTAGGTCAGTCCCTAACCCCCTATTTGTGTCTCAGAGAGGTGCATTTGCCAAGGCTACCCACTTAGGTGTCTTGAGAATCTGAAATGTACCCAAGTGAGAAGCATCCAAGAAGGGATGTGCAATTTCTGAATGCTAACTACCTCCCTACATGAAGAAGCATTCTTTGCTAATGTAGGACATCATGCTAAAGCTTCTGTCGTAGTTTGAGTGTGACAGACTTTGGAGAACAATATTGGGAAGCCTCATCTCCCTGACATACCAGAATGGCTGCATCTGAAGTCATATGTACTTCTTACTCTAACAGAGATACCTCAGTCCTTAGCAGTGGCTGTGACATAAATGAAAGAAATGGAATCTCTGGTGCTGGCTAGGTCCTTACGCTGTGTGGGAGGACGTGACCAGCAGGGAAACAGCCTCCTTCCCTCAGGAAGTGTCTCCAAGAGAACTGGACAACCATGACTGCAGATGGTATCCCAGCTAGCCAGAGATGGCTAGTCAGTACTGATAACTACCATAAAGAGGGGTTCAACCTGCCCAGCAGGATCTTGTCAGCTCTTGAACAAAGGTCCTAGCTGACAGTATAAAAAACCTCCTCAAATTCTGTCCTGTGAAGTCAGACCAGATGCAATTTCTGGATGACCATTTCTAGAGCAGGATTGTGAAAGACAGGTGATGAGGCAGCTTGCTTTTGTGACACTTTTGGACAAAGTGCCTCTTGCCAGGGAATTGCCCAGCTGAAGTTGAGGCTCCGCTGCAAGGTGAGGATGCCCAGGGCACAGACAGGAAGGAAATGGCCCTGCTGCAGGGAACTGTCCTGCTCCACTGGAGGCCACAGTTCATCTCTGTGGGAAAGCACAAGAGAAATGCAAAAGCAGCCAGAAGCTGAAGTAGGGGATGGGAGGCAGGGTGTGAGAGCTGCAGGCGTATAAACTCAACGCTGCAATGGGGGAGATGCACAGGGAGCCACAGGGGATCCCACACTTGCCGCAGGCACTCAACAGGAGAACAAGCTGTTTACTAAATGAAAGAAAAGAGGGGCTGGAAAATTATCACACAAAAATTTTAAGCTCAGCCAGTGGGAACAGCATTACTTTCATGGGCTGTTTAAGTAGAAAAGCAACTCATACCCTTGAGGCAAGCTCATTTTATTGACATTAGGAGAGATTTATTTTTCTCTCTTTATCTACAATATACAATTCAGGAATTGTTTCCTGCAGATAAAAGCCTCATTGTTATACATACAATAAGCTGAAGAAGAAATGATTAATGTTATTTCCATCTCCAACTTCAATAATGACTTAAATCAGCAGTAAGATAAAATCGAAGCTGATCATCTAAATCAAGATGATTTTTCATTTGTACACTTTAGGTTTTTCCTTTATATCTTATTATTTGCTTGGAAACTCTGAAATACACTGACTTGCAAATAGATATAGGCTTTTCAGTAAATGCTACCATTTCTGTCAACCAAAATGTCCCCATTTCAGTAAATATGCTGTTTATCATAGATTTGTTCAGTTGTACATGGTTAATATGCATTATTTCACCTGACAATGTTGTCTTCTCTTTCATATTAATGTGCCATTTAAAATTTAGAGCAAACACAATGCATTCTCCCACATCTTTTTTTAACCAATGTGATGGTTAAAATCATTCCAGACTGCTTTCTCAGCTTTGAATAATCAAGACATTCAAATGAACCAGTGGCTTTGCTCTTTCTGCAGGCACAGCAAAGGCTGTTCTGCAGAAGTGCAGCATTCACTTACCTTCACTTACCATTTCAGAGGTTAACTTCACATTTGTCAAACAAGAATGAAGCCCCTTAAATAAACAAATAAGTATTTTCCCTGGTTACTTTCAGTTTTTACTTTTAGTCCCAGCCCCATAATGTGGGAAGATTATTTAAAACCAAAATTAATTTCTTAAAACTGTCTTTATAGTTTAGTTGGTTTTATGATTCCTCATAGCTGCATTTTTAGAACTATGTGTGGTTTTCTTTGGTTTTGAAATAGTTCTGTCTTCTTGCAACATTCACATCTGTACTAAGAGCCCTCCCCCAATATGGGAGGTAATTTCCTGCAATGTCTCATAGAGGCTTAGTATTTACTTACAATTTGGGCTAAGATGACTGTTTTGGATGCTACACCTTCTCCTGCCTTTTATGATCATGCTTAAATCAACAATTGTATACTTCCTTTGACTACTACAGGCTTTTGTAGTAATATTTGTCAACTCGGAGCTACAAATGACAGAGGATCTGCCCTGACTGTTCCTTGTAAAAATCATGCAGTAAATTTAGACACCCGGTCTTTTATTTGAAGATGGGTAAACAGCTTCTGATCCACTGAAATGTAAATGCAAATGTTTTCTGCAAATTGTTGCCCACCTGTAACAGGATGGACCAATCTCAGCATAGAAAAGTGGCAAACTTTCCTTACATGACCACCAAACAGAATATGCCTCTCCCTTCCTGTATCTATCTTACCTTTATGCTTTTCTTGAACATGTAGCCTGGCGTTAAAGATCCTTTTCTAAGGAGTTCACTGAAGATAACTATTTGCTCGAAGAGAAACACCCTACGCTCCTTTGGTCGAGATTGAACTCCAGAATCCTGCTCTGTCACGTAGAAGGTGTCCTGCTGCAGCAGCTTTCCTTGAGCTGTCAGTTTGCCCTGAGAAGAAGACAAGGCACCGCCATTTCAAACCCTGACCCACCATGATCCTGCAAGACGATCTATCTTGCATGCAGCCCAAGCTTTAAAGGCAACACTGAATACATGTGAGACATATTTCCTTTAAGTTATCAAAGCAGGAATGTAAATCTTGAAAATAATAGGTTTTCTTTGTTCTCATTGCTATTGATTGTGCATTTTAAACCAAAAGCAAGAGATCTCAAGTAGACTGTTTTGTATACTTAATTTCAAACACCATTCCCATTATGTAGTTTGTTATTGTAGTGTCTTGGATTCCCTCTAGTCATGAGCTCTCCATCACTCCCTAAGCCAGTAGTCAATGACACAACACCTAAGAAGGCGCAGAGAAACAGGACCTACCTGTTTGCAGGAATGCTACAATGCATAAGACGGTAAGACAAACTTGACTTTATTTTGGAGATAAGACATCTCACAAAGACTGCCAAAGTCTTTTCTGGCTTAGTTACAAACCACAAGCTGTAACCTGTAGGATTATAACTCACAAGTCCCTTCCTGGATGTTGCCAAACTCAGAGGGAGCTGTTAACATGTTAATGCTAGGTTACCTTACTAATAGGCAGTGCAGTCTGGGTCACCACTTATTTTTCTCTGGCAATAAATACAAGAAGTTTAAATCAAGCTTGCTGAAGCTTTTAAAGACCTCACATTTTGAATAAATTTTAGATAGATTGTCACAAGCTTAGAGTGAGAGGTATATCACCCACACCTTCAAAACCTCACCAAAGGACGCAGCTCAACACTGCAGAAGAACAAGCACTAGATAAACAGTCTGGTGTAAGGCAGATTGTACAGACAATCACAGAAAGATAAAATACTTTTTCTTGCTTAGTTGTTATTATAAGCAGAATGCAAATACATACCTCAAAGCCTTGGAGGCGACCCAGGTTCATCATATCATTGCAACGCTTTGGTACAAGGCACATTAATTCAACTGCTTTCTGTTAAGGAAAAAGGATGTTGTATTATTACAAGAAGATCAGAGGGTTTCTAAAAGCAAAGTGTCAAATAATGAACTTCAGTAGCGTGATAACGGCTAGCAGTTGTTCATGGTGAGGCCCTCATGCACTGAAGATGTACAGCAGTGTCTAAAAGAGGATGGTGTACCTATAGTGCAGGACTGCACCTTCATCTTTCACTTCTGAGAAGCTAAGAGAGATACCACATTTAGAAAACCAGCAGGATCTTCAGCTATTGTCAAATACTGGAGTTTTCATTCCTGCATATAAAGTGCCACTAGATAACATAGCCTTATTGTCCAGGACTTGAAAATGTACCTCTATATCGGAGCACTCCAGACCAGCTTTTTCACTGTACCTCAGGAAGTCCTGGAGAAAGCAGAAAGGTTTGCATTAAGGCACTTCAGAAAGAGAAAACAAAAGATGTTGAAAAAGGAAAAGCACATTCAGCATGAGATTTTCTGAGAAGGAACTTGTTAATATTAATAAATTCATCTTCAGAGGTTGCTGAACATTAGAACCACTTTTGTAGATATGCAAGAGGGGTGTGGATGGTTACTGAAAACATCGTAATAAAAAGACAAAGCTGGGATTAGCCCTTGGGAATGCTTACTTGTTCCCTGCCTTAAGCCACAAGACCACACACACACTTGAAGACTTTTCTTTTCCTTTTGGCATTTCAGGGAACAAGCTGCTGTCTCCTTCCTAGTGTGCAATTCCCAAACTGTGGGCTGATGGTAGCTTGCTTGGGACTAGCTCAAAAAAGAGAAGAAACCACCTCAGCACCCTGGCACTGCTGGAGGTTACAGGGTAGGGTTCAGACACACTTCATTTTAAATATTAGCTTGAGACCCCTAGGGACGAATTTTCATAAATGCTGAACAATTGGCACTGTGGATAAGTCAGCAGAGGCCAGAGCCGTCACATCCTTGGGAAAAAATTGCAGTGAGCACCTAAGGTTTTCAGACAGCAGAATATTCTGGAAATAAGTTTTTTATGCTAATTTGAAGAGAGCTATTTAGAAACGGAGGCTATAGTATTTATTAGAAGCATAGCATTCAGCACCAAAGACAGGCTTTATTCACATGTCTTTACTGAAATTAAAAAAAACCTAGTTTGCTCTGGAACTTTACAGTAAGAAAATTCCTATTTGAAGTTCACTCTTCAAGGAAAGAAAACCCAACAGAAAAAAAAATAATCTTTTTATTATCCTAAATTGCAAACTGCTCCCACAGATGTGGCCCTCCTGCTCCCTGGACACTTTCCAAGGGACTGTGTCATTGTACTCCCATGTTTAAGCAGACTCTTTTATCTTAATTTTATGAAGTTATTCCTCATTTAAAACTAAGGCAAATAAAAAACACCAGGATTTAATGCAAAACGCAGACTATAGTTTAGTCCAAACTGTATCTTTCCACTCACCTTGAGAAGAAGCTGATACTTAGTTATTCTTTGAATGGGCTTGATCAGAAAGTCACTGATAGTCAGCCGTTGGCTTATTTCCTGTTGAACCTCCTAAAAATTAAGGATTAAAACCAATTGCAAACAATCACAGAGTGAGACAGAGAACATGATAAAATATCTCAGCAGAGACTTATTTCCACAGCAAGATGGTCTGTTCTTAATCTTTTGTTTGCAAGAGGGAATTTTAGAGGATTTACAAAATCTGGCATATCCTATTTAGGCAAGGACTGGGTAAAAGTTATGATCAAACGGAAAGGCATCGGAAAGCACAAAGGTCCCTTTCCCCTTTGAGATGACTGAGTAGGACTGCAAGGTCTGGAGACCACTTTTTCCACTGCAATGGGGATTAGCTCACAGACAAGTCCTGCAGAGCCGGCCTTGTGCCCTTGGGTGAAACGAAACATCTTTCCCTTGTTAAACTAACTTCTTTCACATTAATATCTAAATGTGCCTAGTCCAAAGATTTCTTGAAGCAGACAAGGTTACTGGGAATTTATGAGAGGCACCACCCAGCTCCAATAACTTTTACCTCCTCCCTGCTTACAGACTACAGATTAAAAAGTCTTGTTTTATTTCAGAGAGATATCAAGGCAGTTGTGGCACTCTGAGGACCACAGACAGTTAGTACTGGGTTAAATATGTATTATTAATTAACAATATGAAAATTTGAAATAGATTAAATAACAATATTTTTTCTCCATAGCAGAGACTTTAGCAGCACATGCAGTATCAAAATCTTCTAGAGCTTGTTTTCAACAAACCCCACAGATTACAGAACAGTCTATTTGACTAGGACTCCCAGCTGTAAGTAGCAGTAATGTATAATGAGCCATGCTTACCTCAAAGTATGCCTCATATTCAGCTACTATATATTCAGATCGTGGCTTGTTTTGGCAATATACCACATACATGTGTAATCGCCGCTCCTATGAAAGCAAGAGGCACAGCAGCCTGGTGAGATATGGGCTACTGTCTGTTCTGCTATTAAAAGCTGGCAGAAAGTTGCTATGATCTTCTGTTTGGTCCTCCTTATTTTTTGTTTAATCAAAGATTTAGTTTGCTGAAGTAGGAAAGGTAAATTGATAACTGGTTCTGTTCTCTACTTCTGCACCTTAGGCAAGGGGAAGTTTCCAGGGGGGTAGCCAGTTAGAGATGTCATCCCCACATTGGTAGGTCTGAAATTTCCTACAGAATTGTGCTCTAGCTAACATCACATGAACATGTCAATCATAGCATTTGGCAAGTACCTGCCATAATTATATTTTGTCACGTCTGTGGAGACATCAATTTTGCCCCCAAGTAAGAAGTCTGCAAGAAGGCAGTGATTAATGTTTTAGTCCAATACAGCTGTTCACTGAAGATGCATAACTATAGGGATACTTAAGTTTAGACATGTAAAAGTAGGAAGTCGACACAAACAGATGTTTTTGGAAATAAGACATCACACTCTAGGTGACAATTATGCTAGTGATATGTAACAAAATAAAACTTACATGCTTAATAAAAAGCTGTGCTAAACGGTCAGGTTCTTGAAGACATTTTTCTAGTTCAGCCAGGAAAAAGCTGAAAAAGATATCAACATTTAAGAATACTTCTTTGGGTCATCCCAGCAGCAAGCTAGTTGTCTGTCAGATATATCAGTGCAATTTTAGCTAGAGCATTCAATAATAAATGAGAAGATAAGCTTGGCTTCAGCTCTCAAAACATTAGATGAGAGCTGTGAAATGTGGAGGTATTGCCTTGCAAGCTATCTGCTCTTTACGGTTACAGTAGGCTCAATTTTCAAGTGCCAATTACTATCTAGTTGCTTCCTTTCACTGACAACTCCCAAAGTAAAACTTTTCCAAAATGTTTGTGAAAAATCAACTGAAGCTTTACCAGGAGTTCTCAGTTGCATGAGCACATCTGGATTTGGAGTACTGGTCAACGTGAAAGAGATGCAGAAGTTTCTTCTTGAATAAATAAATCAACATGTTTTTGCTGGTAGAGTTTTGGTATGCTCTGGTTTTCAATGTTTTTCAATATATTACTGTTAGTAATATACTGTAATTCATAACAGTAATTCATAAATAACATCTCTATCTTGACCTGCACTTTGGGGATGTAATTCATTCTAGCTTGAATGTCATTCCTTACCAAGAATATACTGCGATGCCTAAAAGTGAGGTAAAAGCAGCTAAACTAAACTTTAGAGATATTGGTAGGTTTTTCTAACTGGTAGGCAAATCTTGACCATCTCCCTTTCCACGATCATCCTCCTTTTCTACTGCAGGATTTCTGCCACAAATGCCTCCACAGATTTGCTACAGTAGCCAGACTTGGTGAGAGGACGTGCCTTCAATGGTCTGGTCCCAAGAAATCCCAGAACCTCAAAAAAACATCCCTACTGCTACCATCAAGATACAGCTGCTTCCACAACTCAATCCTCCATAAATGTTAAACTCATCTGCATTTAAACAGACTTTTTGATCCAGATATGCAAAACTAAAAATAGGGAATCATCCCTTATGTGTTACAGAAAACTCCTATCATCACAATTAAACAATGATTGGCACTGGTGAAATCACTCTGTTGCTGGTATGAACCTGACATATGGTGAAGCTTTTTCTGACATTTTTTGTTTTCTGTTGATAGGGCATCTGTCAGAACATAAGGAGAGGCCCAAGCCATGAGATTATGTGAGATACATGACGGGAAGGATATGTGTTTCCTACATAAGGGAAATGCCCAGAGCTGAAGATCCAGCCGGGTTTCCATTGCTTAAGTCTTCACATGCATGCTCAAATTCTAGTTAGCTGGAGCTGTAGAGTATTTCTGAGTGTCAGAGTTGAAATGATAAACATATTGTCCATAATCAACATTGCTGTTCTTAAAGTTACAGGGAAAATGGTCCAGGGTTTGAAATAAGCCTTGTGTTTCCTGCAGCTTTTCAAAAGCTATTTGTATGAGTAAGGAACAGAGCTCCTAGCTCAGAATCAAAAGCATCAACAAGGCCAAAGCATGTCAGGGTTTTCATGTGAGAAGTATCCTGAGGGTATTCAAGGCCAGGCTGGACAGGGCTTTGAGCAACCCGGTCTAGTGGAAGGTGTCCCTGCCTGTGGCAGGAGGGGTGGAACTAGATGATCTTTAAGGTCCCTTCCAACCCAAACCAGTCTATGACTCTATGACTTACATTTTACCACCATACTAGCCAAATACTACCAGTATGCTCTGCCTTCATGATCCTATCAGCTGCATGTGAAGATGTTCATACTGCTGAGAACCACAAGACAGAGGAAATAAACCATGTCTTTCCAGCATTGCTACTGCTCATCAGTGGGATGAATTGAACCTACAACTGTGACCCAAGAAACACAATTATGGCAGCCTCAGCAGTTTTTCTGAGGATCCAGGAACTCTCTGGGAATCATGCTGGGACTGCTTATGAGCAGTAGCTCAGGAGCTGTGGATGTGCCACAGTGATATCTTCCTTGAGCCTCTTGTGGCTCCCTAGCAAGGAGTGGCAGAGCCATTGGCAACACAACACTGAAACAGAGCAGACTCTCTTGTGTGTAACACTTCTATCACACTGACCAGAACTCCTGGCATGGTGGTTCAGCTAGCATAAGGCTGTATCTGTGATAAGAGACAGCATGAAAAACACCCTCCCATGAAGCCAGGCAGTGCAAATGTATAGCCCATCAGGTTTTTTTCACTGGGAGAAATGATTATATGTAAGACCAATGCTTTGCATCATGCAGTTGTGCCAGTTTTGGTGGGGTAGACAAAGCCCTGTATTGGGATATAGTGTGTTGTGAAACTGTGACTAAAAGCACATGAATTAGAACATGTTCTCAGGATTCAAGGTAGCCATGACTTGTGAAGTTATTAAGCAGCACTTACAAACCAACAGAGACCATTTATAGTGAGGCAATGTCCTTCGGAAGTTCAGCCCTGAATGACCTGCTGATGTTCAATTAAAAGCAGCTTAGACATACAGACACCATATACCCCAATCCTTTATGGATGAGAGGATAGAAAGTTGCTTAAAAAGGAACTAGATGAAAAACTTACTCTTTGTGCCAGTCATAGATCTGGTGAATATTGCCAAATACAATCTTGTCTTTTCCCTTCATATCCTCAGAAACACCTTTTTCTTCTATCCTCTTCATGAAACCCTTTAGGATTAACAACCAGTGATTAGTAAAGGGTTCGTTTGAAGGGGGAGCATAATTACACTCTTTTCAAAGAAGTAAAAGTTTAAGGTCAGGATTTTTTGTACTGAAAACACTTAAAATACTTTAAAGGTTTTATTCTGAGTATCTACAATACTTAAACGAATTATTACTAGATGTCATTGAAGTGACAAGTGCAATTAGAAGATGGAAGTTAAACAAAAGTAGCTTATCAAGCTCTTGGCTTCTCTAGAGGAGAAGAGGAAGAAGACAGGCTCTGTACAGAGCTCTTCTACTCATCACCAGGAGTATTTTGTGGGAGCACAAAGCGAAACAGGAAGTTTAAAGAGCCATGTGAACAGGATTTGTCCCACCTCCTCAGAGTTTCTTTATATGCCTTTGGAGTACTGCAGCCCAGGTTTGCCAGTGGTCTTCAAGTTTGGAAGCTGTTGAAAATCACTTAGATGGGCTAATCATTCTCCCGGGACTAGTGAATGCCAAAATCACAGCTGAAAGCCCACTTTAATCATGTGCCTCCAGTTCTGAGTCGCTGCTAGGAAAAAAACTGTCCCTGCATGTGAGTTGGTTCTGACAGATGACTGCTAGGGACCAGGCAGCTCTCACAAGCTGAAGCTTAAAAGACTGTGGGGGTTTTTTCAGCAGAAAAAAACCCAAACCCAAACTATTTTATCTCAAATTGGTTTGGGGTTTGGTTTTATTTTTGTGAAACAATGGTCCAAAGTTGCACTTCGGCACAGATCCAAACCCAGCTTCTGCAAAGGTACTCAGACACAGGACTTCAGTCCAGGTGCAAACTCAAGTAAAGTACATGCTATCGTTACTCAACGTGACAGCAAGAAAAGGCACAGAGTAAGCGGTAGGAGCATAAGTTATTCTCAACCACTGCTATCCATGCTGCGCTATGGCAGAAAGAGTTTGTCACAAGCAGGGTAGCCAAGAAAAACCTTTGCACACTGGAGTTGAAACCTAAAATACAACATTTGTTAGATGGAAACAAAAACAGTTTCCAAAAGCATTTCTTCTTGTTTCTGTCAACATGAGAAGGGGACCATGGAAGCAGAGTGCAAAATAAAGCAGTTTGTTTCTCATGCTGTATTTTTTTGTTGTTGTCACTTGTCAGCATGGTGCTTTTTAGTGGGAAAACATTTTGCATGGCAGGGTTTGCTTCAGCTCACCTCCACAACAGTTCCCAAGTCTTTGACGTAGTCTTTTTCAGTCTGTACCAGCTCATTTAAGACAAACCTAAATTAAAACAGAACACACACATATTTGACCCTATTCCTTCATGTTACTGTTTGCTCCTCTTATCACGTATTACCCTCCATGAAACCCTACTGTCATCCAGGTCACGTAACACAAACCACTCTTCTCTCACTTACAGCTCAGTGGAATGGAAATGACAAAACCACCACATTTCAGGTCAGATTAGATCCAGTTCTCTTAACCACTCTTTCCTCATATCACTCTTCCCCCTCACATCCCAGGATGCTGCAAGAGGAGCAGCACAACCAGCTGCTTGTACTTTGAACTACCTCTCCCCACTCTCCTTTCCTCCAACCCCCATGCAGCACCCCTGACAGCAATGGAAATGTGTCATGACTCATTCTACATCAAACAGGAGAGGATTTCTTGCCCCAGTCCCTTGGGCTTTGCCCAGGTTTCAGCAATTAAGTTTTAATTTAGCAGTTTGAAACACTTGGAAAAGAAGTCACCTCTCCCATCATAACCAAGAGCTTAATCTTTCAGACTAGGTAATCTACGTGTGGGTGTCAAATGCTTCACGTTGATTTGAGAGCTAATAATCCTGGGTAGGAGAGTCATCTAATGAAGTCCTTGTGCACGTAAACAACAGCAACCTAAAAAAAGCCCCTCCTTTGTAAGTCCTACTGACTAATCACATAGTGTTCTTTCGAGGACAATTTCAAAAAGTTACAGCTTGCTGCAGACAGTTTGCCTCTCAGCTACGCCAATACATGGATTTGGCACGTGACAAGTAAACTCCATCTGTGCTCAAGTTCACTGCAGCAGTAACAAGGTTAACAAGATAGAGAAGTACTTTCTTGCCTAATATCTCTCCATTCACATCAGTCAGCAGACTGAAATGATAGGGCTGAGGGCAAACAGTGCTAAGATAAAAACCAGGTTGAAAATATCGGGGAGGGGGGAGGGATGAGGAGGGAAGCAGACTGGCATTGCAAGGAGAGAATCAGTTATGGGAGGTTACTAAGAAGATAAATCCTGCTCCTGCTGTACTCCCAACATGTCCCTTCCCTCGGACAGAGCAGAGGAGATATGTAACACACATGGCAGGAAGAGGTCAAACAGCTTCTTGTTCATTTGAGAGTGAAATCCAGCCCCCTTGGCAGAAGGCAGGGCTGGCAGCAGCTATGCCAGATGCTTGTGCTCACCAAAGTGCCCTGCCAAGTTCTGTGCCTGGGTAGTAAACATGCGCAGGGCAAAAGGCTGCTCTTCTACAAAGCAGCAGCATGTGGCCTGAACAAGTGTATGCTGTAAAGTCCCTCTCGCTGGCTGACCTACCGTGCCCTTGCAAAAGGTTTGCCATGTCTTCTCTGCTCAGGGAGGCATGTTGGGAGATTACTTTCTGGCTCAAACCACCTCAGTCTGTATCACTCCCCACAGACACAGATAGCTGCTGAGGGAATGGGGAGAACCTCTCTCACCTGCTCATAGACTCTTCTTTGGTCTGAGGTACTGCAAGGGTCCACCTGGCAAAATCCTGCTCTAAGAATGAAGCAGCAGGTACCTGCAGTACATGATGCTGCAGAACATGCAGGCAGGTGGGTGTGGATTACACATCAGTGCAGTGATCTGGTGTCTATCAGCTGAACAGACCAAACCTGTAAATTTACATCTCTATTACAAACCAGGGTCTGCAAATCCACTGCTTACCTTAAACTTGGCACCAGTATTTCTCCAGCTCCCCTCTTCTAACAGCAGAAAAATTAACCTTGACCATCTCTATGAGTTCTCTGCAGCCTACCTGACACAGGACCTTAGAGGTGCTCCCAATTTATGGTTTCTATGATGAATGATGCCAAAATTTTAAGTTCACTCATCTCCTCATCTGGTAACATGAAGCAAGGGCATGCAGTTCCTTGGGAAGTGCCTGCCCTGGTCACCAGCATGTATTAACTACACAGCTATATTTAAAATGGCATGCACTGGAACAATGGTAGAGCCTCCTCACTTCTGAGTATCTAGATTTCTTTGTAATACTTTATTAAAGTTACACTGAACAACGCTATTCAATGAGACTGTTGCCTTATTGATCATACAAATGCAGTAGTCAAGCCTGATGGAACTGGGCTTTCTAAACACCAGGGCTAACTGCTGCCATGCACATGCTGCCCATGCCTGTACAAGGATTCAGCTGCTGTTTTGTGGGCAGTGGGGGCTCACAGCTTGAGTTGGAGCTAAACTGACTCATATGGCTATGGAACTAAACCCAGTAAGGTACAGAACACAAACGCAAAGGAACTAAAAGGGAGGCAGATGTTTTGTGCAGAAAGCAAGTGCTCCTAAGCATCCTGGCATTTAGGAAATCTGGATGTAGGTAGCCACTAATTATATATAACATGCTGCCAGCCCCCCCGCCAGAAGCACGGCATGCTAGAGAGCCTTACTGTATCTATGCCTCCAGTGGCAAAGGTCTCTGCACTAAAACTGCAACCTGCAGTTAGTTGCCAGTTACCTAATTAATGAATTGCTACCAGAGAAATCCAAGAACTTGCAATATTAAGAGGCTTTTAGGAGAGAGGTGGTCCCTGCAGGATGGCTGATGGCTCCCTAGGAGAAAACTTCTCCCATTCTGAAACACACCTAGGAGTGCCATGTCCCTGCCTGTTGCTGGGAGTTGACCCAGTCCCTCATTGTATAGCTTCTCTGGCTTCCTACAGCAAACTGCGGGAGCAAATGATGGCTTTCACAGTCCTCCGATACTGCTCCTACTTCCTCTTCTAGTTTTAATTACCTCCTTGTTTTCCCCTGATTTGGTTTCCTTCCCTGCTTGGCATCTTTCCCAGATGGGCTGCTGCTCTTCCACCTCTCACCTTCCCACACTCCAGTGAGACCTGCATGGACCACTACTTTTCCCTTCAATCTGCCATTGTTAATGTAAGAGGCAGTACAAGCAAAACAGCTACATCAGCTCTCTTTCATATAATTCTTGATTCTGTTTCTCCAGTATCTTTCAGCTGAGCTATGCTTTTAAGAAATGCTTTGATCATGGTAATCTTTGAAGGCACAAGTGTTATTTTTGTCACATTTAAGGGAGTGTACTGGTAATGTAAAAAAAAAACCCAAAAAACTTCCAGGAGCTGTCACCATTCCTTGCCCCTCCAATTATAATGAACATGAGGGTTTCCCAAATGAAACTTCCTCTTCAGTGGTGTGTTTCCACTACAAATGAATCTGAATTCTGCCCCACCTTTGCTAATAACTAAGGTAAAAAAAATATTCTCTCATGGAAAAATCCTAGTGGGATTCTCTGTTCTTTTCCTTGAGGGTATCTAGCAAAGTTAACCACATATCCTCATTTAAGAGCTGATTTTATCTCTGTCAATGCAGTAATTACCAAAGCAAACATCTCAGTAATACCTGTCTAGCTGTTCAGCGGCTTTTACAGCAACACGTATTTGCTACCTGGGGAAAAAGCGGTACATTTTAAAGAGTGATAATGAACTTCCTGCATGTGAAACGGCTTTCTAAAATTATTTTTACGGGTTAAGAAAGCAAAAGCAAGCAGAACACAGTTTTACTCCCAGTTCCATGCTCATTCACTGACTACAAGGTATTTTTTCAGTGCAGCTATGTGTCCTCCTTGGGTGTGTATTTCAGAAAGATGAACTAGCAAGACAACTTACATTCTGCCTCTCATTGCTTTGGCTTTTTGTTCCTCTTCAAGGTTTCGTGGGGGAGTTGAAGGTGCCATTCCTTCACTTAAGCAGCCAGTGGCATCTTTTAAGCTTCCTCGATAAGATCCTCCTTCAAGGGTCTAAAAAAGCCCCAAAGAACAATAGAATAAACATTATCCTTGAACTCCAGCATCACTGTTTCAAGTCAGTTCTGCAATCAACACTGTAGTCCAAAACAAAGCAGAGTATTCAGCAACTTTCCTGCAAGACTTAGCAAAATACAACAAAACTAGTTTTAAGTGGATGTAAGACACCACTCCCAGTGCATTAAAACAGAGAAGATGTCCTCTGGTAGAAGGTGGAAAAAAGATGTTCCAATAGCCACAGGATGAGAAAACTCTTCCAGCTTCAAAACAACCTGAAAATATCTTGGTGTCTCAGTCAGAACCAGTGTTAGCCTACACGTGGTCAGCGTTTCTCTGCCAAAGAGTAGATGATGACTTTTCAACAGTAAAGTAAAACATGAAACAGAAACAGATGGATACATAGTAACATTCCAAAATAATTAGTTTCCACCAAATCCCTGGAAAGTAATTGCAAGTGACCTAACAGCTTGCATGCAGGGGAGAGCAAATAAACGTATTTTCTGAAAATACATCTAACTGGATTAACGAAATACGTTTCAATTTGTTAGCTCCTTGATGGAATAAAGCTATTTTCAGTACATTTTCTGGGAATGTCCCTCTTAGTTTCCCATGTCTCAAAGAGATTTTTCACCACTTACACCTTATCAAGCACCCTATGAACGCTATCTTCACGTCATCTCGATATCTCATACCAAGAAAATACCAAAACCCTCTGAAACGATCTGCTAGATAAAGCCACCTGCAAAGAGTTACAGTAATTTAATGATCAATGTGGGGCTTTTTCTTCCATTTTTACTTTCTTCATCCTTCCACTATATGTAAAGAAATGAACCTTTGTAGGCTCATCACAGCCCTGCTTTAGTCCTGACTTGTTAATTAAGTTAAACTTGCTCAAAGCAAGAATTTATCTGATTTTAGAGGTCCCGGGACATGTATAAAAAAATGTTTACTGTTGATACTAGCATTTTGAACTGTTTCAGGGAAAACTTAAGAGAAGCCAAGATAGAAACAGGATTTACTCCTTGTCCAACAGACGCTGGACCAGACAGGAAGAGTGCATAATACTGAATTTTTTGAACAAATTAAACCCAGAGTATTCTTATTGTTTATTCCACTCCCTGTCAGAAGGAATTGACAAGGCAGATTAAAAGTGACACAGGAATCTTTGTAAATGAAAGCACAGCTGTTATACTTCAAGCAGTTCTACTCTTTAGAGAATCTTTTCAGGGAACCCAGATACATTTTACCAAACAAACTCACAAGTTGGGTAGTAGAACTCCTGTGCCTCAGAACAAGCTTCAAAACAAACAAAACATCCCACCGTGTAAAATATTTGAGTATCAAAAGAACCCAGAAAGAGTACAGTGCAGTACCTCATGTTTGGCAAAGCCCGCTCCAGAAGTGTGTGTTGACTACGCAGTGCAGAGCCCACATGGCAATGTGAGATACAGGCTCCATCTCACATGAGGAGTTAAAATATTAGACACTCTACTGAGAAGTAGAGCATGTAGGGTTAATAAAAGTATAGCAGGTGAAGGTGGAAAGCAAGGAAACCAAACACAAAAGGCAAACTTTAAAGCGCTTCCCTAGAGTTATATTAAGCCTGTTGTGCACACAGTTTTCACAACACTAAACTTACCAGCTTACTTTTGACCAACTTTTCTATTGCACTGACAAGATCCGCAGCAGTTGGGACATCTGAGGAGCTCTGTCGAGCGGCTAGCAAAGAAGAGGACTGCAAGACACCAGGTTGCAAAGGAAAAGCAAGTTAGCAGGATGAGAAGGGAGGAGGAAGCCAGCAGTCAGTGAAGCAGCTTTTGAGACAGGAGAACAAATGTGGAAGGGGAGCAGGAGGGTTAGAGGACCACATACACAATCAGGTGAGAGGGTGTTGCGGTATCAGGCAAGTACAGAATTGCCATCCACTTCTGGCTGCACATCTCCCTGCAGCAATTCCAAGGCTGGGAAGAGTGTCAAAGAATTCACTTGCAAAAGGCTACAATACTCTTAATGTCTGTTGGTTCCTCCTTCTAAGTCATCTAAGGTCTCACAGGCTCCAAAAAATTGATCTTCTTACTGCAGATGTAAGAAATTACCCCTCCCCCATACATACATAATTAATAAATGCAGTGAAGTACAAGGTACACATGGAGCTACAGGCAACAGAGGAAGGAGGCAGTCAGAACAAATCACTGCCCCTCCCTTCCCCACAGATCAATTGCAGCTCCAAGTGAACTCAGATGACATCTCCCATTCATACAACTTTAGCCATCTAAATTGTGTATCTTTTCTCTCTTTGCTCTGTAATCAGTCCACAGAAAACACCCCTACATATTTCATATATTTTAGCTAGCTGGCACAGGAGGGCAGAAATGCTCCTGGGAGATGCCTAGTTATCCCTATTGACTGCAGGTAGAATATTTTCAGTCTCGCTTCTCTATGCCTGTCTGTTGGTTGCAGGTATTCCATTTTCAGGGTCTGGCATCATGTAATGTCTTTGGATGTCTCCACATCCGGGTAGACACAGCTAATAGCTGCTGGTTGTTAGACATCTCCAGAAACACCAAGTTCTCTTCAATGTGGTACCCTAGCATCCCCTATGGTGCTGCGAAGGCTGGTGTCTGTGAAATATTCAATTTTAGTTTAACATTTTTGCTCTATATGGGCCTCTTCAGTCCTTGATCTTTGTCCTAAGAAATCTCACTTTGAAAACCCAAACTCATCTGATAGCTATGGGAATTGGTATTCATTAGCTCACCTGTATATACATTTCTTTTAACTGAAGTACAAGCACTGACTAAAACTGTAAGCCCTTTGAAAACCTGCTTTTGGCAGGCTGACAGACTAAAGCATGGCTAAATTCTGCATTAAAATTATTTAAAAGCTTATTCATCTCTCAGCTGCTTAATAAAGATCTTCTGGAGAACAGCTATTTCAGCGAAGTCACTGTGCAGGTGCCAATGAACGTGCAACTGAGATTAAATAGTGCTGGGGAGTGAGATGTGGAAATGTGATGGCATGAATTAGGCAGCTGGCCGCCTCTTCAAGAGGCCCCTTGGGGAGGTTGCTCGTGTTGAGTGACACAGCCCCAGGAGGAGAAAAAAAAAAGGCAAAGGACCCCAGCCCCAACCACAAGCCTTGTGACAGAGCAGAAGTGTGAACAGCCTGCCACTCATTGACTCATCTTTCAGCAATAATACATCTAATTAACAGTTCTAATTACAGCAACAAAAACTACAGGTAATCAGGCTGGTAATTGAGAAATTAAGCTGATAATGTAGGTATCTCATACAAATGTAAAAAATCAGACAGCCTGTTTCACCTGCAACGCAGACAGACGTGTCTAGGAAAAAAAAAGACTGAAAATAGGGACTTTGATGAGATCCTGGACAAATGCATAAACAACAACTCTCAAACATAACCATTCTAGCAAAAGGAGTCCCATTTTTGGAGGCACTAAACAGCTGTTGCTCTCACTTCTTTTAACTGAAATTGCTTGATATGTCTCAACAGTAAATAACTGCAGGATTTTGAAGGAAGCATGGAAATACTTGCTGCATACAAGTCTTTCTGGGTTAAATACAACTCTTCTGTGATTGACGAGAGCCTGGGTCTTTGTGGGGCAAATAAAAAAATAGTCTTCCTCCTTCCCAGGAAGCAAATTTTGAATTTCTAATATGAAGAGATCTTCCAATTTGCCTTTCTAAGAGCCTCCTGGAGCAGCAAAGCATGGTTATTGCTGTCCTGCCAATGGGCTCAGAGAAAGGTGCCACCTCCTGCACCATGCAGACATCTACTGCCTATCACTGCTAGTTTCCCACGCTGCTGCTGGTCCAACCTAAGCCTATGCCTGTAAGCAGTAGAGCATGAGCAGAGAGCTGGGCCCAAATTAACACTATCAAAGAGCTTTTGGCTCCAGCAAGGCTCAAACATTGCTAACATGGTATTCTTGTGCCAGGGAATTCTGAATCCATGTTTGTGACCTTAATTATTTTCCCCCCATGAAGAAATATGAGTAGAGGAAGAAAAAGAGATAGAAAAAGGCTTTCATCTTGCTCTATGTAATCTCCTGGTTTAGGAGCGAGTGAAGAATCAGATGCTGAAACACTCTATAAAGCTCAGACATCTGGAGCAGAAAACTGTTTAGTTCCACAACACTGATGCTGTCATAAACGTATTTAAGAAACACTGAAATCACATGGCCTGTTAAAAATCAAAAACAGTGACCCAAGCTAAAGCAATTTTGTTTTTCTGAGCAAACTATCTCCAAAACATTTAGCTAAATAGCGCCAGGAAGAAGCCAGGAGAAACTGCTATTGTTCCAGGCATAGATCCACCATGGCTCTGCTTCCCCAGCCTTTCGCCTCTGCCCCTTGTCAGACCGACAGCAGCACACACAGCACTCAAAGGGCAGGAGTCCACAACTCCAGATGCTTCCTTCTGGTCTTGCTGCCACCACAATGTCATAACATTTCCTGACAGATTAGCAGCAAGCCCCCAAACCCTTTCCTCCATCACACTTGCTTCTTGAATCCTAGAAATATTTGCACCCTTCTCTCTTTGTATTTCCAAACTCCTGCCTGAACCCTCCCTAAGAGCATTCTGGGCTGTTTTTCTTTCCTGACAATATTAATATATCTCCCCTACCCTTCCTTCTTTGCATGCAGTAATTACAATCAGAAGATAGCGACACAGAAGTGGCAGTGCTAAAAACAGATGTCAGCAGGAAAGAGGAGGATGGGTTTCTACAAGGGAGACAACAGCACCAGGAAAGGATGGGGGAGGACACATGCAGACAGGACCCACACTCTCTGTGAATGCAAACCACTGTTTACATGAATATGCAGACATATTCACAGATTCTCACCCCAAGTCCAAAAGACCAGCTTAAGGATTCTGCAAGCCACTGCACATCTACCACAGCAAACTCCAACTCCATGTTCAAGACACCCTAGCTAACAGCAGAGAACTACCACCACCAGCATGGTGAACAAATATGGGCACACGAAAGCCTCCTAAGAGGGACTTCAGCTACCCTGTGAGCTTCTGAACCAACTGGAGCTCATGGAACACTCAATGACAATCAGCCACGTATGTTGAAGACGCCAAAGGACAGCACTTGGTAGGATTTTCCATCTGCAGGTTTTAAAGCACTTCAGAATGTAGGACCTATCATGGGGTATAAACTGGCAGTATCACACAGAAAGCCTGAGTAGAGAGTCTAAGCTATCTAACACTTGGTAAAGGTGGTATTTCTGGATTCAAGTCAACTCCAGTATCTGTCCTACTCCTCAGGCCCAGCCTGCCACCAAATACTTTTTCTGCTGCTACTGCCAAACACCAACAGCAATTTTAAAACAGATGAGGAGAACATGTGTTACCAGCCTGAATGGAACTTCTGACCACAGAAAACACAAGCACATGATTGACCTGTCATGAAATGTGATGCCACGGCTAGATTGCTTATCCAGCACTATTTCTAAGTCCAGTTGGTAAAAGGTAGTAGATTAGGATTTGCTCATAGGAGTCTCTTAAAATCACAAGTCTAGGCCTTGAATACTGGAAGACCACTGCAAAACCACTGTGAGACAGCTAGGAAAAAAATGCATCTAAACAGCAAATTGATATAGCAGGGAAGGCCTTACCATCTCATCTTGGGTTGGATCATTGTCAAAGATCTTCATAGGAGGAGGAAGAGGTGTGTGAGACTCTTCATCTGGTTCATCTTCTCCCCAACCCTTCTTGCTCTTCTGAAGAAAAGTTAAATATAATTAGGTGCAGTGACAGGTTTCTTTTATCCTTTCAGATATCCAAGCCCTACCACCAGGCTTCAAGGCTGTTAATGCTAATACTGGCTCAATATGCATTGGGTGGAGAGAATCACAGGTAAGCTAAGCATCACAGAAAAGAAGCAATAAAGACATAAGGTTTTGCTGGTTAAACCTGGTGCATTCTAAGAGTTACAGAAATACCATTTAGAGGTAACCCAAGCAGCTAAGGCAGTTACAGCTGTCTATGTGGTGATGGAAAAGTATTTTTTTATGTGAATAAGGACAGTTCAATATACAGTTTTAAATGTGCTCCTCTATTTGTCTTCAGTTGGTATCTTCTCCATTTTTGGTATGTAATTCTTTATTCAGTGTATCAGGAAAGAGCCATTATGGCAGAGAACATGCCTGCAGAGAAACTGTGGCTACAAATACATAGCAGATTTAACAGAAGCATGGCTGTTTCTCTGTTTTCTTTCAATAAGGAATTACACTGTCAGGGTAGGATAAAGGTGATAGGAACCTCAGTGATCATAAAAAGTGGTAACAGCTGCTCAAGAATAACTTCATTCCTATCCTTGGGAGTTTTCTAATAGGCTATTAAAAAAAATCTAGTCAAATTACAATAATATATGTAGATTTTGAAATGCTATTCTTATATATTCCATTGCTCATTGGATAACAATGCTATTTGCAACACAGCTTCAATCCATGGAATTTTACATGATTTGCTGTTCTCTCGACACTAAAGGAACTAACCAATTACTCAAGCATGACTCACACACTACAGAAGAGACTATCAGAGATACAGTGTTTCCTTCAACTAACACTAATACACACCTCATCTGCACTGTCTCCTTGAGGAGTAGTTTCATCTCCAGTCTTTGGTGAGCCGAGGTCAAAGCTCTTCCTACCATCTCGCACCTTCTTTTGTTTCTTGATGTTGCTCTCTGTCTTCCCGCTGTTCAGCCGGCGCACCGGACTAGTCAACCATTTCTTCAGGGTGTTAGTTGAGCGTTTGGGGCCAGGAGAACTCTGGATGGAGTTGAGGGATGGCTGAGGTTGTAAATTGGCCACTGAATCAGACTTGCCCCCGTTGTCATTGGAAGAGGCTGAATATGCATCTGGAAGAAAACAATGCAGGTGAGAGTTCACACCAGCACCTCCTCTATTTCCTAGTGCACATCAAGCACTTAGCAGTCCTAAGCATGAAAATACAAGCTGCCTTGATGAAAGGTTTTGTGACCTATGGACACTGTGTAAACTTCATTGTGCACCAGAGAGAGAAATATGCCCTGCAACAGGCATTTTTCACAATCTTATACGCTCTTCTCATTTCCCACCACACTATCTGTCCTTAGAAAGATCACAGACAGCAAAGTTACTAGTTTTTGATAAAAGCTTGAATTTCATACAAAGTGCTGAACTTTTCATCACAGATTTCATCACGAATTGCCAGGAAGAAAACAAGCACAAAAAGATTATCACAGGAAACCTGACAGTCACCAGCAGTTTGTCAGGTTCCAAGTCCTTAAACACTTCTCAGCTGTTGCCAGATCCAATGACATGACTGATAGTTAGACTACTTATTAACTTTTTAAGGTCATTTGAAGCACCTTAAAATCACCTCCTTTGCCCCTGAAAGCAATTTGTCAGAAGACTTCACACCTTCCCTAGAACTGAGAAACTGGAATGAACACTTCCAAAAGTGACAAATTGTTCAAACTGAAAGAAACTCCAAATAAGGAGATACAAGGGAGGCTTAAAATTTAAAAAGATTTCCATTACATCCAAGCAGGAGGTTCTGCTGAACTGTATCCAATGCCAATTATTGATACGCTTGTTCAGACTAGCACCTTAAAAATGAGTGCAACCTCCCTTACTCCCCCCCCAAAAGAAACAGAACAAAGATGCGCCAATGTCTGTAAGTCATTAAAACCAAAACAAACAAGTCACAGTCACAGATTTCTCAGTCATCCTTTGGGAACAAGTGCCCTGCTTTCGCCTTTCTGAAACCATGGCAAGGCAAATCCCTCCCCAGGAGCAATCAGGGACAGAGATGTTGAATCCCACAAGGTTTAGGATTATTTTATTTTATTTTTTTAACAGAATTAAGCAATTATCACCCTCCTGTAAGATACACCTCAAGAGTGTACATCAGAAAGTAGTCAGCTGAGGTTATTAAACATTTTTAGATGGCTAACTCCAAATATTTTATCTGTCCTGGCAGAAAAAAAAATCCTAAATTACAACACATGAGAATAGCCTGGTGCATCTAGACATCCTCAGTTCAGCAATAAATAGTGTCAGAGATACTGGCTAGTACACATGCTGAGGGAGAGCTACTCTCCCAGAGAATCACCATGTGTATTGTTTTAGAAGCCAGTTTCTGCTAAATGCATGCAGAGCTACCACACTGGGCAGAGCTGCTGCTCACAGAGCAGAGATTGCAGCCTGCCTTGAGAGCTATGCACTGAGCAGAGATTTCAGTCCACCAGCTTGCAAACTGCAGACCATGAGAATTGCAATATTTTATAATATTTTATAACCCCAGACAGCCTCAGTCAGGATTGGAACCAATAATTTATTATGTACCTGAGGTCAAAAGTTAGATTTTTAGAGCATATGGAAATAATTGTAACAAGCTAAAGGACATCAAAGTTCATTACCCAGACAGGAAGAAAATCCAAACCGTTTGTTTTCCGATGACACGAGGAGTGAGTGTGAGAGGGTCTGGGATATGGACGGACCGCAGGTGGAGCTGCTAGGATTTTTCTGACATTCCTCCATGAGGGCATAGTAGCAGTCTTATCTTGAAAAGGCCTGGGTTTAGCTAGCTCTTGTTGATGTTATTTCATGCACATGAAGTGGTTTTAAATCAACTAGTGCAAGATAATATTTGTCAGTGGCCAGCTTATCTTCCACTAGATAGGCTTTAGATAGTGTCCCCTCACAGGCTCCACGTGATGTTCTAGCAGTTTATTGGCACTCCTTGCGTCAGCAAAATTCAAGGTTTTGTGATGCAGATTTTAGTTTTGCAAGAGCTCTCACCCCTTCAACCCCCCAGCAGCACCTGAAGTCCCACAGGTGACCAGGGATGCCTGAGGGCTCCTTGCCGAGAGGCTCCAGCAAGAAGGTGCCCTCACGTACCTCTTCTCCCACTGTCACTGCAAGAGGACTAATATGGGGAATTACTGGTGCAAAGGGAGTTGGGTTAAAGTCATGGAAGGACAAATGCTGGAAGCGATCACTCTGTGAAGGCTGCTACAGTCAGGGATGATTTGGGGCAAGCAGCTGTATCATGGACTCACTGCCTTTGCTTGGGACTGGGCTCCAGGGGCGAGCCTGAGGAGAACTGAGGACAAACTGATCTTCCCATATCTCAGTTGATTAATGTAGAGAGGTTTTTACTACAGCTCAGAAGTAACGCAGTCCAAACCACTACCTCTAGTCAGTGGCACATTGCCAATTTAACTTTTAGTATGGGAAGGGAGCTGATAGGAGGCTTGATGGAGCCTGGGATAACCTCAGAACTTGTCACTAAGACACAGAATCCTACCTCAGCCAGGCAAGCTCAAGGCAGAGCCAAACCCAAAAGTGCACAATAGAAGGGTCAAGGACCTCCCTTTCCAGCAGGAAATGCCCCTGGTTTTATGATCAGGGCCAGGTCCTGGTCTTGCTGCCTCTGTCCCCTTTCCCCAGGCAGCACAGCCTGGGCAGGGGCAGACAGACACAGTGCCTCACACTGCAGCACTCTGCTCGAGTTTGTTCGGGGCAAGTGACGCTCAGCCATTGCCCCTGTCCTCCCCAGGAAGGCAGCAGATGGGCAGAAACAGGCCAAGTTCCGAGCTGGCCCACAGCCCACCCTAATGGCATACAGGGATTTTGTCCAAAGTTTAACCTAGAGCCAGAAAATCATCATCAGACCAAACATCAGGCCTCCAGAGCCACAGGCCATGATGAAAGCCAACCCGAAGGTTTCCAGAGGGAAGCATGGTACACTGTGCAATGATTCCACCTGAATAAGGCTCTGGATTTTCCCACTCAAGGTCATGCCTTTGGTGACGAAAAAGCGTATTTACCAAGCATTACAAAATCTCAGTCATGCCATGCTGTACACAGCCCTGGAAGATATGAAGTATCCTTCTTTCTCCTTGCCTGATGAAGTGTCCTGGCTGACCACTCTAAGGCATCTGGGGGACAGCCCGGGCTTTGCTTGGCCCATGCAGCCCAAGACTGGGAACGTGGCTTTACCTTGCCCTTACACTGTAATGTAGTCTCTGCTGGCTAAAGGATAGGCAGGGAGGCATAGAGTACATCTGGTATAAACCTCCCAGCTCCTCACCCACCATAAAAGCCAACATAAACTGGGGTGAGTTTGCTCTGTCCAGGACCCTACACATGTACAAAGCACTCCACTGTCCCACTTCCCACTGCTGACAAACGTGCACTATCCAATAAACCCCCCACCTCCCCCCAGTATTCATAACTTTTTCTCCTTTTCTTTCTAAACGAACTCCAAATATGGGCACATTTGTGACCAAGACAAACTTGCTGTTTGCCAGTCATGCTGAGAATGGTCTCCTTTGCACATAAAGCAGGTCACCCTGACATGGCTGCAGAGGCAGGACCAGAGCTCAAAGAAGGGCAGAGCTCGTGAAATGAGAGACAGAAACTTGCAATCCAAAAAATCTGCTAGGACAGACCTTGGAGACAACCTCCTAAGTTATGCTTGTGTGAGCTCTACTGCTTCCGCAGCACATAGGGCTACAAACACATTAATCATGACACTTGATATTAGCCTGAGATCCAGACACCAGGTGGATCAGGCGGAAGACGAAGACATGTTACTGTGTTCTTCTTGCAAAGCACTAGCACGTCTGTACTTTGCAAACTGTACTGGTTTAGCAGTTTGGAAAGTTTGCTTAAGAAAAGCCAGAGAGCACAGTGGAAAAGATGCAGTGGCACACTGCATGGTAACTTGGGCAGCTACCACTTCAAATAAGAACCAGCAAAGCAGTGGCTGCCTCGCACTGCAGTGGGTCTGCAGAAACCTCAGAGCTCAGCAAAGCTGCAGAGAGCAGTTGTCCTGCCACCAATGTCCTAGGATATATGCATCTAAAAAAAGACATCTGGTGAAGCAAAGTGGGTGTAGGGAGGTCAGCAGACTCGTGTGGCTAGATTGACTTCCTGGCCAAACCATTCATTCAGTCAGAAGAAATGACGGTTTCCAAAACACCCCTGAGCAAACCTCCAAGAAACTTCTGGCAATAGGACTGTGACAGATACTCAACCAGACTGAAGAGCTTTAACATTCAGAGCTTTTGCACGGCTGGAGGCATGAAATATTTGTTGTTGTTGCTCAAATGAACAGACATCTATAAAAGCACAGCTCTTTAACTTGAAAAATGGCAGGCTGCAGTTCTGTGCAACCTTGGGTAAAGGGAAAACCAAAAATCTCACCAATTCCTTTTAGAGGCACAGTTATATTCCCATTTGGGTCAGTAGGAATTACTGCTGGAACACAAATACCAGGCATTTTATTTTTACCTCCCTGTTCCCCAGAGCATGCATGGGAGGGGAGGTCGGTCTGATCAGGCTCATGCAGCAGTGGACTCATCTACAGGACTCAGATCTCTAATGGGGAAAGGCTTCTTACAGAGCAACTCGGAAGAAAATATCAGGCTTCTCTTTTTTGACCCATATTAATCACAGATCATATTTGGCAGGAAGGAAATATGCTTCCATAACCAAAAGTTAACACAAAATACAGCTATGAAGACAAGTGACCACGGCAGGGCATGATCTTGCTTTAGGTGAGGCAAATCTTTTGATTTATGTAAGGCTCCATTTCTTATCCCAGAAAAACAGCCTGAGAGAAGAAGATTTTTCCACAGAAGTCAAATATGATAAGCCAGAATGGGAACTCTGTAATCCTATTAGCATGTGCATTTAAATCAACATTTTTCATAGAAATAATTCCATTCATGAATGAAAGCCAATAATGACAATCTGACCAATGAGCACATAAATCAGCTCTGCTGTGCTCGACAGAGCCCATTTTCCATATTTAGTGATTCCTGTAAAATAACATTTCTGACAAAGATGGAATTGAATCAGATGTGGGTGAAAGACTAACTCGGTCTTTAGTCGAGCTATTACTACTCGGAGAATGGGAATCTATGTACCATGAAATCTTGGAAAGCAGGTGTCATCTAGACCCATCCTATGACAAAACAAAGCCTCTATGACATTATTTCACAGTCAACAAACAGGAATCATGTAAACCATCAAAATGCACCCTCTCCTGCCCTTTCCAAGAGCATCTCCTTCACCATGCAGACTGTAGGCTACAGTTCACAGCTTTCAGCTCTCAAGGCTTTATATTCTCCCTTGGGAGATGCTGCTAGGAGAGCCATCTTGGATCTGCTCAAGGGCTTCAGGAATTAAGTTCTACTTTGACACATGCAAAGATGGAAGAATGAGGTCTGAAAACTGCTTCTTTGGTCTATTTTGTGCTTTTATAGTAAATGTCCAAAACACACTTAGTGAAACATTTTTATTGGCACTTGTCAGGGTTACAAAACCTTGTGGCTTAGGCAGATGACAGTGCCGATCCTGGTTTTAGAGTTAGAGCCTACTCTGCCTGTAAAACCTGGAATGGATTTGCAAAAATATGGGAGGTAACAACATCTGGATAATACAAAGTCACTTTACAGCTATTCCTCAAGTGAAAACACTACTTCATAACAACATAAATAATGAATCTGACAATTTTAGTGTCAACAGACAAACCGTCTCCTCAGGCACTGCCTTCAAAAAAGGTTCCAGAGAAGAATGTAAGTGAACACGAGGAAATTCTCAGTGCCCATGTCAGACAAAGATAGAGGAGAACTTCCTTGAAAAACCCTTTATATTGGAAGCTCGTTTCTTCTCACAATGGAATTGCAAAACTTGCCCTGGAATCCTCCATTGCTCCCCATCAGCTCCCACCTCTGCTCAGTCACTGTATATGTGTCCCACCGCAGACCTGCCCCATAATTTGGCTTGAGGGAAAAATAAGAAGAGAACACGCAGGACCCAGTTTCACTCCAGAGGTAAAGACACATTCAAGCTACATGACTGAAATCCACATGCGAATTCTGCTCTGAGGTTCAACTGTTCTCCCTAACTTTATAATCTCCTTGAAATGAGCAGAACTGAGAAAGTTTGACCGAATTTTCTGTTTGCGTCTTGGAGTATCATTTGAAGCTTCAAGCTGGAAGTAACATCAAAAGGCACAAATCAGTCTGGCAGAATTCTCACAATTTCATTTATGTGGATGAAATGACTTCTTTCCAAACTCAAGAAGAGCAATCTGGAGTTAAATATTTTATGCAAAGGTTTCCAGTCCAATAGAGAAAGTAGCATGCATTGCTAAAAGCAGACATACTTGATAAATTCTGTAATGTAAAAACTCAACATTTGACTTTCTGTCAACATGTAAACAAGACTAACTTCCAAAGAGAATAGGCAAAAAAAGGACTGAAAACTAACTTAATCACACAACATTCAGAACCCACTGCTTCTTTATTAATAGCTGATATTTCTTAGAAACAGGAAAGAAGAGCTGCTTTGAGTTAGAGGATGATCTGCAGAGTTCCCTTTAATTACTCTGCAAAGCAGAGGATGCTCCTGGAGGATTTTGTACATAGGTTTTGCCTTTGGAAAACGGTTTTAATATTCAGCTTCCTGTTCATTACTTCCAGGTAAAAACCTAAGCTGGGGAAAACAAGCACTTGACTAGCTGAGGTGGGTAAACACTGTTACTTGGAGAAGCTCATTTTTGCTGCTGGCAGAAGTTCACCTCATGCTCTCAGCAGTCAAAGAGCTGTGCACACTTGTGCCCAAGGGTGATGCAGAGCAAGAACCCTGTAGGAGCCTCTCTCTTTCCATTAACTACAGAGGGAGTCTGAGGAAATTACATCCTTAGCTAAATTTAGTTATTGTGAATCCCCTTCCCACATTTAAGTATGTTTCATACCAGGCCGATCTAGCAGCAGGAAATGATTAGCAGAAGTTAAGCATCTGACAATTCACTTTAATGAGCAATAACTCATGGCAACCCGCCATTAGCTTCAGTTGAATAGCTTTTATTTTTAGCTGGTGTTGCTCAGATGCAGCTTTCATCCAGCATGTGCTGGGAAAGCTGACATCCCAAAGTAGTCTCCAGGTCTTGGCTGTGCCAGTCGGAGTGTCAGGGCTGGATCCAGTTCCTGGAGGTCAGAGAGAAGTCACTGCAGTTCTGGGAAAGTTTCAAAGAGTGAGATAAAACCAAAAGCCTGGAGAAACAGCACAGAGGCGCATGGTCTCAAGAGACCTTGCAAGAGAAGTTACTGAAATCCTAAGAGCACGCTGAATGAGCAAGCTGGGTCTCCGGGGAGAAAAACAGCACAAGGGGAAGGCAAGGAGAGACAGCCTGCTGAAATAAAACATGACTTTGTTACTGTTTCAAGAGTGCCTTGTAAAAGAAACAGCTACAGAAGTCATTTCTATGGTATCTGCTGCTTCATGCAGACTTTGTGTTATTATCAGAGGTGACTGTAAGGAGGACACAGGAAAGAGAGGAAGGCAAGTCCTCAGATGAATACAGGGCAGGGTCTTGCCTCCTACAGGCGCACATTTAACCGAGGAGCTGCTGCACATAAAGGCAGAACGTGTCTTTGTGCCTCTGAAGAGGCTCTCAGGAAAAGTGTGCAACTTAACTTCAGGGCCCCAAGCCCTTGAACAGCAGCTGGAACATCTGCAGTCCTCCTCTCCAGGTGTCCTGCCCAGAAATGGGTTTCCATATAAGCTTACTACTGCGATGGGTATCTACGATTTCTCTGAAGGGAGGTTTTGAGCCTTTTTCTCCCCATTTATGATTTTGAAAAATTCATCCTGCTCCAGAGTTCCATCTGATCCCTTGCATAAGCTTCTGTTAGTTCATGACAGGAAAAATGAGCGAACAAACACCCACAGAGTGATTCCACCAACCATTGGTGAGATATTCCTAGCCAGATCCTATCCCAAAATACTACGAAATAAGTATGGTATTGGCCTGATGGAAGTCCTTCAAGGGAACCTTGCTTATCTCCCCAGCAAAGCAATAACTTTGTAGAACAGGTATTTACTGAATACAAATGTGTGGAAATGCTCAGAAAAAGAGCAGCTGCTCCACATGGCAGTGTTTGAGGCCAGACACAGTATTTCTATGCACTTGATTTCATTCACATTCATTCTCATGCCTCGGGTTTGCGCCCAGCACACGTGCTGGACCAGCCCAGAGTGCAGCGAAAGCAAGTCCCATACATCTGCTGGAGCAGCCTTCCTGTAATGCGTCACAGCCTGGAGAGCAGATTTCTGAAGTCCAGAGGCATGCATGTTGCTTCAGCAAAGAAAGGAAATAACAAGTCACGACTAACGAGATCCAGAAAGGGCATGCTTTTTTTTTTTTTTGAACAAATCAACATTTATTTCGATTTAGTCAAACAAATCCTTGAAGCACTTCTCTGAGTTCTACTTTACATTTTGTATTTACACTGTCCTCGTTCTGTGACAAAAATAAATTAATTGCCAACCCTGAAGTTTCCAGAATAAGTGGCACTAGAGCAAAAAGAACAAAGCCCCAAACACAAAGCCCCTCAATACATTCTGATAGGAGACTTATGCATGTTCCATAAAGAAGTTCTAACCCTGAACCTTTATGGAAACCTGTATGGGATGATGACAGGGAAAACGTCATGTTTGAAGCTGAACAACAGCAGCCGCGTTTGCTGGCCTTTGCAAGTATACTGTTACTTTTAGCATAAGGAACTGTGAAATGCTTAAGACACCCACATAGAAGCAGATCTTTAAACTTTGATCTAAGCAGTTTTGCTCTGTTGGGAGTGCAAGGGCACCAGATTAGGTGAATACCATCTTTTATCTTGGTATTGGGCATAAAACCAAACTTTATTACACATGGTTTCCAAGCAGCTGTTAGTACAACACAAGCCTCATTCTTTTGCAAAGTGTCAAGGGTCAGCTTCATTCAGCAGCTCCCAAATTGAGCTACTGTAAGAATTCTGAAGTCATTTGTCAGTTAAATGACTTCACTGCTAAGGTCAACTCTGCCTTACGCTTAAAGTGAGCAACCTCTATGACAAGGTGGGCCACTCTGCTAGTGGATCACTCTGAATGAGGGGAAAGGAGGGAGGAAGAAGACATTTGAATATCATATTTTGTCCCCTACTTCAAAGGAAACTGTGGCTATGTACCCAAACAATTCCTCACAGAAACAACAGAAGAGTATCAGTGACAAAATAAATTGAAATTGGGGGAAAAAAAGGCAAGAACAGAACCCAAAAGCTTTTGGGGATAGGAAGGAAACTGCATGTTGAGAAAGAAGAGATTGGTCATTAAACTTTCCAGGCACACACAGGGCTCAGAAAGCACAGAAAACAAGCAGAACAAACAAACACAACTGTGTGCATCTTAGCGTCAGCTTCTTTTGCCAAATGCAGTAGCTTCCAACATTCAGCAGCTGTCTCTTGCTTTCTAGTGCTGTGGAGTTCTCTTTGGTACTTGGAGGCTGTCAGGAGCTCCGGGCAAAGAGAAAGTCTTTGTCCATTTACCAAGCAATTCCAAAGGCGCTGATCTTGAATAACTTTACTAAGCAAGAGTGACACAGATGTCTAGGAAAGGGGGCTTTTCTCTTAGTAAAGTTGTGGTAGGTGCAGTGGAAACCCAAGGCAATCTACATGCTTGACAAATTGTGCCTAGGTAAGAACAGAGTCCTCCATGAACGTCTCTCATTTGTTCACTCTTATATTATTCAGGCTCTGACAGCCCCTGAAAAGAAAAGAATGGGATAAGAATAAGTTGCAAGTGGTGCAGGCAAGAGTGGACACCACGTAACCACCAAGAACAACAAGGTTGGGGTGTTTGACGACAGACACATTGCAGCTGGAGCCTCCAGGGCTAGTGCCCAAAGCAGCATCCTCCACGCCCTTATCCTCCAGAAATACCAGCGGGAAATACAAGCTCACAGCAAAGGTACTGGTTGGGATGAATTAAAAGAAGTAATGAATGAAATAAATGCAAACAGCGGCTTGGAAATAAAACACACAGATAAGAACTGCTGGTGCTTGTGATGTTTTGCTCTTTGAACACAGCACAGGGAAATGGCTAAGCAGCTTGGAGACTTTTAACTGCACACTTAAGACTATCAGTTAGACTTGTGGGAAGCTTTAATTTGCTCAGCTTAAGTAGGAAAATCAGAACATTGCTCTCCATCTCACATAACAGGCTCCCACAATCTACGTCTTGATATATCATTTGACAGCTCTCCATGGTAAGGAGCAGTTCTGTGAGGAGCCTTCCCCATGGTGCCAGTCAACAAGTTTATCAAATTCCATGTGATGAAATCACTACTGCACTCTATCTGCGTCAGCAAGAAAGATGGGACAGGAACTTGAAATCTCAGAGAGCATCTGCTGTGTAGGAACAGGAGAGCTCTTTGCAGCACCCTGCAGAGGTCTCAGCCTTCTGAAGCTGTGCAAGTGCCTTGACTCTACCATCAGCCTTCCCAATAAGGCTAGTCCTGAGAAACTCATTGATAATAAACTGCACTGCTTCATTCCCAGCTGCATCTCTGTGTCTAATCACAAATAGCTATAAAAACGCTCTACCAAACAACATGTCTAATAAGCAATTATCATCACAAAAGCCATCTTCACTATTGCTGAGTAGTTGCTTTCTTCTGGCCCCATCTTTCGAAGTAATTAAGAGAGAGAAGCACTTGAACACAACAGCAAGGGCTGGAGTAGTCTAGCAGCAGAGGCTCTTTGATTCTTGGAAGACTTTGTCAAATATGTCCAATCTCTTACTGCAGCGTAAGATGTCAGATCACAGACACTCAACTGCCTGACAGTTTAGTGGCTCTAAGACAAGTAAGTGACTGCAGTGAATATACAGCAAACATTAGCCTTTAGATGGCCTTGAGGCATTTCTTAGACACACCATCAGATCAGATTTTACAGCAGCACAGCTTTGAGCAGCTACAGCCCTCCCTGAGCAGCCCAGGAGGTTCAAGCCTAAGTTATTCTCAGATACTAAGACAAAGTCAACTAAGATGCTGTTGTCTGCTCAGCACCTGCTCCCTGGCAGGAGCTGTGCTTTGCTATTGTAGAGCTGAAGTTACTACTGTAACATTCTAAGTGTTTGCTTCCTTCTTGCCTAAAGCTATGATTTTCCTCCTGCTGCCCCAGAAAGGATCCCTGTTGATTAATATACTTCTTCTATTTCCTAAAGGAATCTATTCAGTCTCCACATGCTTCAGCTGAGCACAATGTTTGAATACCTTGTTGATCCCCAGGGTTCAAACTACAGAACATACAAACAACGCCAGACTCGAGGCACTTCACTAGTATTAGCTGTGAACCATCTTTTTATTGTACCACTCAGATACATTTGGATCTAAAATACATTTGCATTTGTAATTAAAACAGATTACCATTAGTGACTAAATAATGTCTTAAATCAGAATCCTCAGGCCATAAAAGCTAATTGCATGATGCTAAAACTGGATTTCAAAAATATACGTATTATACCCCCTGCAGGATTAATTAAGCAACATCTTTTCAAAAGAGTTCTCAAAAGTGTATTTATTCAGCATGTGGTTAAATTATACTGGGTTGTGCAACACTTTTCATAGCCTGCCTTGGCACTGTGGAAGCAGCAGCAGACAGCTGGGGCCTTGTTCATCAGGAGTGCTCAACACAGGCAAAGCTGATCTGGGATCGCAGCAAGCCCCGATGAGAAGGAACACACATGCTGGTTTGCGCTCTCTGCCTCACAACCACATAGATACTGCCTTCGCCCCTAATGCAATACTGCTGCGCCCCACTGTGCAGCAGGTGTTGGCTTGGCCACAGTTAACTGGTGCCACTGTGAATGAGTTGATGAGTGTATGTGTGTGACATGATTCCTAGGACATGCAGGCCTATAAAAAGGCTGAAATCAACTGGTTAGATATAAATCTGGAAGCTATACCTACTGATTATTTGATACTCATTTTGTTAACAATTTCCTACATGACCTCAAGAAAGTTTTGGAGCACTCACTGAACTGTAATGTCTTTTGAGATAGGTTAAGACTGCATGTCTTGGGGCTGTAAGAAACCTCTTTTCATTAAAGCTGCACGTGCAGTATGTAGGGAAGAGGGGAAAAAAAAACCCAACACAATGTAACAGGGTACATCCTTGGCTGCTATTCTGCAGCTGTAATTGCCAGCAAGCCTAAACTGCATGAAAAAGTGGATTTAGCTACAACTAGGGATGTACCACCCCCAGCTTTCCTTGTGTGCTCAGGGCTGCTTGCTCCCTGTGAAATCTGAACATGGAAAAATGCCTGGAAAATAGTAACAGTGGAGATACCTCCAGAGTCACTAAATCTAGTCCCTCCTTATCACAGGTAAGAGTCCATCCCCTTCCTAAGTGTTTAATTAAGTGCTCTCTTGTGCTAGTGATCAAGGGCTATTTGCTCAAACCTGACATATAAACTGTACTCGTGCTTTTCAGTACACAGCAACAGTACATTTCCATGTTCAATTTACAACCTTCCAATACGAAAGATAACTGTCTCCACCAGAAACCACCTACTGATTCCTCCGGATCACATTTGCTAATGGGTTCCAGGCAGATCTGGCTCCCAAGCTTTACCCCTTCATGCAACTTCACAGTCTTGCGTAACCTCGAAGGTAATTTTGCAGTGATCCAAGATTTCAAAGTTGTTGAGCTGTATCAAGACTAGCAATGGCCGTAACACATGGAACAACCAAGTGCACTGAAGTGCAGTAAGGGCAACAGCATAGTAATTACTAATTCCTCATGTGCCAACATGTGGCAACAAAACAGGAGAAGTATTTTTGCCGTTTTCCAAAGTTATTAAGCAACCACCATATACTTGAGGGCACCTGTAAGTGCTGGGAAGTAAGAAACCAGCCAGAGCTACAGTGGTCTTCCTGCAACATCGTGTTATGCATGCTATATTAGAGAAAAGCAAACAACAAGTCTGTAAAATTGGTCTCTCTCCCCATCAAACAGAAGAAACCCCAAGGGCTGTTCTACTATAAACTGCTGCAACTCAGTTTGCAAGTTCTATTTCTCATCTTGTTTGGACTTCTCTGGTGAAATGTTCGTATTTTGTCCTAATTATCTGAAAGAAGTCCAGGTGATGTGTGTGATTTCCATATTCTCTCTGTGCCAGGGAGAGGACAACAGGGCTGGTCCAGAACAAAGGACCACAATGGATTGAGAGGCACATCAAACTCAACAGCAGACCAAATGGGCTGCACTAAATACCTGTAATCCAAGGAATGGTTTGCATTTCAGCACAACCAGCCACATCAAACATTACAAACTGAAAGCAAACAGGTTAATATTTGGTTTGTGGTTTTCTAATGTCAAAGAACACTAGCCAAGGGAGAAGTTTTCGAGCATATCTCATTAGATATTTCTAACAAATCTTCACATGTGCTGAAGTCCTACTTATGATCTACAGATCTTTTTCAAGGAAACAGCCGGGTGTGCTCCTGTACTTGTTTTAAAAGTACCTTTACATGACATTGAACTGTGAGATGCAATATTAGCAACTGAACTGCTCTGCAATAGTAACTTGATATGCAGTGGCTATACTGTCAAAGAACTGGATTTCCTTTCTGAATTGAAAATCACATCTGTAGATCTCTGTTGTAATCACCAACTGCCCAACCAATTCTTCTCTTTTGAAAAAACTGCAACTTTTGCCAAAGATAAAAATGTTTTCATAAAGACTGTTAACAGACAAGAAATGTAACAGTGTTCTGGTGTGTTTGCGAAGTATCTTGGTGTTATTTTTTTAGACAGAAGCACTTTGAGGTTTGGGGTTTGTTAACTTTAAAATGATAGTTTTCCTAATACACATATGAGTTTTAACAAGGTATTATATTGAAACATAAGTTTCGGGAAAAAAAAACCCAAACAACAAAATCCTTCTGGGATTATGTGAAATAACTGCCCATTTTGCTTCACTTCAAAACTCATAGATTTTATTTCAGCATCTGTGCATTGAGCTCCTACACAACACATCTATCTGGCACTTATTTTATAGGAAAGCAGCATGTTCAGTTACCCTGTGCTCTTTGCAGCAGACAGGGAGTTACCCAAGCTGTATTTTTCACAATTATCTTTTCTCTTTCCCTTAGAATAAAGTCTCTCTTTAGGCTTTTGACAAGATGAATAAAGGCCTGTGAATTCTTATATGCTCCTTGGAGTGAATGGGAAGTTTAGGAGTTTTGCCTGCATAAAAGCAAACCCCATGTCTCTTTAAAGCTGGATGAATTTATGAAAGCTGAAAACAATGCAGCAATCCAAATAATAAGGATCTCCACCATGCATTCACCCCCAGACTAGTAAGTGAAAGCTGATCTTTACAGAAGCTCTTGCTATCCATTTTACACATATGAACCAAGATCTGAAAGTTTTTATGTACTTTCATCATATCCTGTATAAAACTACATCTCAAAAGATAAAGCTGAAAGATCACAAAAGAGAGACACAAAGCTGGAGGATGAGGGGCTAGCTTCCACTCAGAGAGCTAGAATTGTATACAAGTGTGCACGTAACTTTCAAAAAAAGAAAAAATAACACTAATATTACTTGTGTCTTGGGAACCAAGAGAAAGTTGCTGAAGCATCCCGAACACTGGCACTGATATAGTAAACATCAGATCTGGCTGGTAGAAGATGACAATGGTGACCATAGAGTCATGTGCAGAAACCACCTCTTCGAGAAACCTCAAACCTTTGTGGTCTTGGACACTTTGTATTTTGTAGTATCACGAACCTACTTGACCTTTTGTATCCCTGAACAAGGTTTCTACCCTCAAAAAACCCTGCTGCAAACAGGTAAGAGATAAAAACACTTAGAACTAAATAATCCTAAAAAGACCTCACTGTTCCCCCAGCCTGCCAACAGAGCCATGACCAAGCTTCTCCCTCAACTGTCCACATTCAGAGGCTGCTTATCAGCCTCATGACTTCTGCTGAAATCCTCCTACATCTCATTGCTATGTTCAAGAGACAACATGCCCACATATTCAAATAGGTTCAGATTAGTGAGTCTTTATTTACCGCAAAGGACTAGCAGGGGGACTCAGGCATGCTTCTGGGACACACTTAACATTGGACTATCTGTCAGAAGGGTGTAAAGCAGGTGCGGGAAAGCACGTTTCCACACTAACAGAAAGAGT
>JAOEHY010028446.1:57905-76567 GCA_025447955.1 Psilopsiagon aurifrons
GTCGGGGCTGCCGCCGCTGTGTGGAAGGAGGACGGGCGTACAGCGGGAAGCGGCTGCAGCTGCGCCCGGGCGAGCGACAGCCGACGTCGAGAGCGAGACATAAAAACTGCCTGGGAGGAAGTCTGCTACAGCTCTGATAGGTCGTGGAGGGGGCTCCTCCGAAGTCTTTAAAAGGCAAAACTTGCATTGCCGCGGGTTTTTATTAAGGTCACAACTTCTTTCTTTCTCTTCCCCCCACCCCCCTTTCCCGTTCATTAGCGTAAGGATCTGACAGATAAAACTTTTTACAACTCGTTGAAAATACTAGCTAGAATACTGACCAGCCTGCTGGCATCCCAGTGGCTCTGCCTGTGTTCTCCGGTAGACTTGCCTGGGGCTCAGCAGGGTAAATGCTTACCCTTCTGACACACGGACCAAGACACCTAACATCCAGAAGCAGTTTACTTTGGAAGGTGCCAGCCTGTTGTGTTAGGATTTCCCACCTAAAGCATGGAAAACTAGAGGTGTCAAAACCCTCTGGAACCTTGCTGGAGGCAGCTGGTAGGAGAGGTCAGGCAGGATTCCAGAGCAGCAGCATCATAGTTCTGCACTCTTGCACTAAAGATGTACAAACCCAATGAGCTGCTTCTCCCAGGCAGAAATACATGCTGAGAAGGAACAGCAGAAGGGAGATGTGCTGTGCTCTGTGCCTCTGCATTCCAAAGCTTTGGCCTGAGCAGTACCAATGCTGCAGACTGGTGATCTAAGGCTTTTTAGTTTTCTGCATGTTTTTTTTTTTTTGGAGTGACACTCCCGTGGGGCCAAGGGCTATGTCTGGACAGAAGATGAGGGCTGTAACTCCAGCACAGCATTCACAAACCCACCCTGGGTTCCATCTATGTAGTGGGTGCTGCTGTCCAGGGTGGTCTGTGGTGGGTGATTTCATGTAGCTGCCAGGCAGCACCATGTGGACCCTAGAGCCATCCTGGCACAAGGACCTCATTACCTGGTAGGAGCATGCCAGAGACACCCCCCCCGAGAGACTCCCTCCACCATAATAGCAAACAAAACCTTCCTGCTTCACTTCTGGCTGCGTTGTAGGAACTGTTCTTCGACTACAGCCTCACTGCAAAGACTCATAACAAGCCCGGAGCACACAAAGTTTTCCTGCCAATGCCCTTGAGCACCAAGGTGCTTTTCAATGTGTAAGAAAGAAGGGAACCTTAACTGTTTCCACTTCGCTGTGTTCTTTCTTTGACTTGGGTCTTTGCCTATCTAGGAGATGCAAGGGAAAGTCTCGGGGTGCAGTCTTGTGCCTGTAGCAGGGTGATAATACTTTTCACTGTGAGCAGAAACCGCCGCTGCTGCTGGAGAAGGAAGAGGTGGGCTGGGAACCACCCCCACCCTTCTGCGCCTCTCCCTTTCCCCTAGACCTTTTGTCTCTGCCACTGTGCCCCAAGCAGCCACTCTTCAGGTGCCAGGCAGTGAGAAGGCACCAGCTTAGGGCCTCCGAGCGATTCAGGAAACTCGTAGCAGGGCTTTTTTGTGAAAGCAGCTCTTCACTTCTCCGCTGCTTTCTGTTTCACAGAGCACCTCTCTCTCCTGTGATCCCCTCCCTCACACCATGACCACCTTCTGCCCCAGGGGTTGGCTGCCTCCCACCTAAGCTCAGCCTGCTTCATGCAAACAGAAAAAAGGGGTGAGATGAATATGCTCTTCACTGGCATTTCGCTGTTCCAGAGGCATCTGACCGGTGACCGGCAATACGGGCTCTGAGCAGCTCCTGTGCAGCACTCGGTATGCCGGAGCCCTGCTCGTGGTGGGTTTTAAAAGTCATCATAGGGAAATCTGTGAGACTCCTCACTGAGGTAACTAGGAATTACCCTAAAAGTAGCATTTCACCCCTAAGTTCCCGCTGCTTTCGGCAAACCTGGCCACTGCCAGCGCCCACCTTGGGAGCAGCAGCCCGGGCTGCCAGCGAACCTACAGCCGCGGGTCCCGGCTGCGCCGGCCGCGGAGCGGACCGATGGGGCTGCGGGCGGGGACATCTAGCGGCCAGGCCTGGCATCGCAGCCCGCCAGGGCGGGGGGGCGAAACCTGCCATCATGGAACGCGAAGCCTGCAGTGGGAGATGGAGAAGGTCGCGTTGCTGGGAGCAGAGAGCGGCTTGGCCGATCTCACTCGAGGAGTGTCTGGGCCTTTGGGCCGAGGAGAGCATCTGGGAAATATGATGTGTTACGCCAAACACACAGCAATGGAGCGCTGCTTGGGGGTGAAGTTTCAGTAAAACAGTGTTTAGACAGTGAAGTTATAATTACAGCCAAGCTTTAAATCAGAATTAAGGTGCAATCTCAGCTCTGAAATCTGTTTGCTTAATTAAACCCGAATTGAAACCATCATTCTGGGGGGAAGTAGACTTCTTCCTCCTTTTCCCTTCTCCCTCCAGTCTATAGTTCTGGTGATACTGTGAAGGTTATACCTAAAAAGTCGTTCTTTAAAACCACATATATCTATGCCTACTTACCGGTAAACTCTACAAGCAATAAATATTTCACAAAATAAGACTGAAAGACATATTCTTAATAATCACGTCCTGTCAGTTAGCTCCTATAAAGCAGAAAAGGAGACATGCTGGGGCACCATCTAGCTCAGCTTCAGCCCTGGCTGAGGAAGACTTCTGTCATCGTTACTGGGGGAGCTGTGGTGCCAACTGCATTGAGCCTTTAGCTTCAAGTAGGAAGTCTGGCCTTTGGGAAGTAGCAGTGTTGCAGAGATTGCATGGGGTGAGTTAAAATCTTCACAGTCCATTTGCCCTGGGTGATGGATGAGAAGGCTCTTGCTGGGACTAGCAAGGATCTTTAACATCACCTTCTATGTTCACATTATATTTTTTATGTCATTATTGGACAGGATGCATTAATGTGTGACTCTGAGGTCCACGAATAACCTGCATGTCCCCTGGCAACGACAACATTCCTCCCCTTGCTCTAACCTGTGCCTTAGTCGCAGGCATTCTTCAAGGAAACAACTCCTGGCACCACACTCCAAACACAACTGCAGTTATCTGCAGTGGAGTGGCTGAGAAATTTTAGGGTCCTGACTTGCTACATCTGAAGCTAAGGCTATTAGAAATGTGCCTGTGCCACAGGCCAAGTGTGTTGCCCCATGCAATGCGGCTCATGGAAGTGAAGTCGTCTCAGTCTGTCAGGATGATGAGGAAACTAATCCTGTCTGCTTTTACGTACAACTTTACAAAGTGCCCAGCTGTAAGACCTGCTTTCATATGAAATATGAGAGAGTCTGTAGAAATTATTTTTCCTGTAGAGGGGAAATAAATTCTAATACTTTTATCCAGTCCTCTTGTGCAAAATTTGAGGTGAAAGATGGAACACAGAAATTTTTACCCTGTCTCCAGTGCAATGTCTCCTCATATCTGCATCAGCTATTTCATTTCCTTAGGTTATAAACTGAGGGACCTATCTGAGGGAAACACGGGACAAGATAACTGGTGGATGTAAATTGGCATGGCTTCACTTGAGTCAACACAAATGCAGTGAAATACACGCAGCCCAGATTGCCCTGAAGGTCTCTAGTGCAGAACAGCAGCAACAACATTTCTCCCATAGTAACAGGCACTGTTTCCTTCCCCCATCACATATACAGAGAGATGAATAATGTAATAACCATCAGGAACATCTGTTCGCTACTTATGCAAGTCAATCATACATTGTGCTTTAGGGTGTAAAGTGATCTCTGCAGAAAATCCATCCCTACGGGCGCCACTATCACAGAGTAAGATGTATTATGGCTGACTAACTTTTTTAATCCAATGAAGCTTAAGTATTAGCTACTCATTTCTTAGGAAGGAATAGGAAACCAGCTATCTATCAGAAATTACTCATGGATAGCAAAGGAAGAGAGATTTGTACAGTTTTAAGTACATCATTTAAATATGCTGTATGATTTGCAGAGACATATTCTATGGGGTTGTTCAGACCTTACTGCAACCTTTCAGTTCTTACTAGGGGCCTATAAGAAAGATGGGGAGAGATTTTTCAGCAGGGCCTGTTGTGACAGGGCAAGTGGTGATGGTTTTAAACTGAGAGAGATTCAGGCTGGATGTGAGGAAAAATGTTTTACAGTGAGGATGGTAAAACACTGGCACAGGTTGCTCAGGGAGGTGGTGGATGCACCATCCCTGGAGACACCCAAGGCCAAGCTGGATGTGGTTTTGGGCAACCTGATCTAGTTGGAGATGTCCCTGCTCATTGCAGGGGGGTTGGACTAGATGGCCTTTGAAGGTGCCTTCAGACCCAAACTATTCTATGATTCTATAATATTCAGATAGTGCAAAGAAATGTATGAAATTTAAGCTTTGTTAATAGGGAGAGTTAGGTAGCTCTGCAGAGCAATTCAGAAGATGCAGGCAGGACAATAAACATGGATGTGCCAAAAAAAGTCAATGAGAAACACCAGGAGCAAGGACTTATATACAGAACTTGTTCACTGATTATGGTCTTGTGTCAGTTCATGGAGAAATCTAGAGTTACCGAGCATCCCACTAGCTGACTAGTTTCATTACTGATTCTCTCACTTGCTTTCTGGGTGACTTTAGGGAAAAAAATCACCATTTCATGCCTCAGTTTTCCTGTGCACAATAAAAGGATATCAGCATTTCACATTCCCTTCAATGTGGTCAGAAACAGAGATCAGACATCCTACACTGAACAAGAAGAGCTGTTATTGTTTGATATGTCTTGAAATGAATGTGGCAAAATATGTCTCTATTATCAGCCTTTAGATTCAGTATTAAAAAGCATCTCGATCAATATGCCTTGCCTGCAAATCCTGCTTGCAAAACCAGGTAAATCTGAACAATTGAAGGGAAAGCAGATTGGCAGAGTGAAGCAGTCCTTGCTCAACCAGTACATTTCAGTACATTATTCTTGGCTCTGGCTCCAGCTATTTTCAACAGCACTAAACATTCATTAGATTAAATCGAATGAACCACATTCTTTAAAAACAGCCAGGGCCTTGTCGTGCCAGTTGGAAAAAACAACAACTTTCTTGGGTACTAAACCTGATCAAATAAATTAAAAATAATTTAAAAGAAAATTAAAAAAATAAATAAATAATAAAAAAAAGGAGTCATATTCCCTCCTGGCACAAGGGAGCACAACTCCAAGGACAGCTTTTTGGCTCCTCACTTCAGCACAGTGGTAGGTAAAAAAAGAACATTGTCAACTAGCTAAAATAAACAAATTAAGAAGGAATATAGACAGTCCAGCACAAACTCCATGCTGAACTGCGATGTAGGCGTATGTTCTGCAAATGTCCGAATATATCTTTCCTGATCCTTCTGCTGTAAACGTCAGCACAGGATGGGTATATGGAAACAAACAGCATCCTGGCCCACCAACTCTACTGTAGAGCCTTGAAGGCCTCGTTTGCTCTGCTGAGATGGACCTCACCATTATGCTGGAAACTCACCTCCTCCAAACATCAGAATTCCCATACCGACACTAGCCTAACCTTTTTTCCTAACTTACAACCCATCTTTCCTATTTCTCTGCATCCTATAAAGAAGGAAGAGCCTACGAAAAAAAAAAAAAAAACCACAAAAAACCAACAAAACAAAGAAAAAACAAAAAACAACAAAGAAAAATAAAAAAAAAAGAGAAGTGACTCAGAGACTTATCCCCAAAAGTATCTTAAAAAGATCCTCACATAAACAGCACGAGGTAGATGGATGTAGAGCAGACTGCAGAGTAAGATACACAGACTCTCTTTCATGTGGTTCAGTTTGTCTCAAGGGAACTCAGAGTTGCCCCCAAAATTTTCACATAGGTATAATCTACAAGACTTTTATCCACTCTCAGGAGTGGAACAACCCTGTGGAACACATGTGCCCCTTCAGCCTAATTTTGCCTCTCAGGTATATCAGAACAGATTCCTACATTGTCTATTTCCTCCGGTTTCCTGGGCACAGGATCAATTCCACTACATATACAGCTTCTTCCTAAGCAGTAACCATTTTCTGACAGTGAGTTGCTTAAGAAAACAGAAGCTGGCTTACAGTCCTTCCCCACTGCCATCCTCCAAGATCTCAGTGTGAGTTCACCTGCCCTGGACTGGCTGTACTGCTTCAACAAGGGTTGACTTGTCTGACTGGCCAGCAGTACCACCAGATGAGTTACACTCAAGTGAGGCTGCAGCAAAGAGCTCGATCTCACAAACCAGTTAAATGTGAGAGGTCCCATAAGTGAAGCTATGTGCCGTGCTGTGTTAGTACTGTACATAGCTAGAGAGCTATGCTGGATGGTGGGTGCATCCTGAACAAGGTGGTCAGAATAAAAACCCAACCCTTCAGCAGAAAAAAGTGAAATAAAACTTTAAAGCAGGTTTTGTGTTAATTTCCTGGAGCACTTATCTCCATTAGAGCAGAGACATATCTCTGGTAGCTTCTGTGATACCCAGCGATGGAAGACACAAAGCATTAAAGTGCTGCCTTTTGGACATGTTCTGGCTCCTGTCTTACTGTGTTGGGCCTCAGTGGAGAAATTGTGAGTCTATCTCAGCCCATCATGGTCTGCTTTCCAAGACAAACAGGAGCCTCACCCACTTGTGCATGACAAAGGTGAGTTATTGTTTTAGCAACTACAGACTAATAGTATAACAAAAGTATTCCTGACTTGCCTGTCTCAACTTGCCTGCAGTTGTTCTATTTAGAAGGTAAAAACCACAGCTAATTTTCTTTTTAAATGGCATTTCTTCTCCCTTAGAGTAAGTTGTTACCTGTTTTGTTTGGGGTTTTTTTCTTGTTTGGTAGTGGCTTTGTGTTGTGTTTTTTTTGTTGTTGTTGTTGTTGGTAGTGGTGGTGGTGGTTTTGTTTGTTTGTTTTTTAAAGGAAGAGTGTTCAGACTATTTCCCTGAGATGTTTTGCAGAAGGTGAAAGCTCTGTTCATCACCTACTCCTTACCTAGTACTCAACACAATTATGATTCAAGGCAAACTAAAGGAAAAACTACATAACTAGCACACCCCATTTGTGAGTTAGAGGGAAAATTTTCTCTGGCTGGCCAGTCTACAGGAATTGGACTGGAATTAAAATAAAATTCAACGTCAATATTATAAAAGCTTTTCTTTATTTGGGTCAAATTATTGCTTTAACAGCATTTTCCACTTCCTTTTTTTTTGTAGGGTAAAACTATAGAGAAGTTCTTACCAGGCAATATTCAGGATGGCAAAGCTTTCTGCTTTACAATACCAGATTTAAGACAAGCATAAAAGAATCTATGAAGCTGTTACTGAAACTTACGGTGGGTATAAATAACAAGGGCACACAAAACAGGCAGCCTTAGTGCAGAGAACTAAAAAAAACCAAACTATTTTTTTAGCTAGTGGAATGAGTGGCTAGAAAACAACCCCTCTGCTTTTATCAGTGTGGAGCACCTCTGACTGCTTTCATTCTTTGGTGCCACACACTAGCAATAATGGCATTATTAGGATGCTACCTCTCTGCCAGGCAGGATTTCTGCTGATGTCCAGTACAGAAATGCTGCTCCTGGAAACATCAGTGAGCAACTGGTAGTCTAGACCAGGTACTCTAGAAATACTCCTTCTGCTGGATACCATCAGACATTGCCAAAAGATGGACTTCTAGACAATGGCATTTCCCTCACAGACAGAAAAACCTGTTGTCTTTCTGCAAGAGGGACAAGTACATGATGTCATGGAGTATTTTTCAATTCCTATGTTCAGCCAATCTCTTGGTATGTAACAGCTCCACATTACATGATAGTTCCATGAGCACTTTGAATTGTCAAGAGCCAGAAGCCCTGCCAAAACCCTTTGTTGCCCTTCTGTCTCTCCCAGGTGCCTGCTCCTTCCTGCTGTTTCCCCTGTGCCAACAGAAATGTTTGTGCAGCCTCACAGTGAATATGATCTGCAAACTGATCCAGGTTAAAATTAACCTAGGGTGGAAAAACTGTTCATTTTATCCCAGATGGGTTCCATGATCTGCCTTGGTTCTTCTGTCACTGCTGTTCAGATTTTACTGCAAAAGCCTCAGGGTGCATGACATATATGTCACCTGTCCTGTTGTACTATCTCCTCATTTCAGTCATGCTACTTGCTATGGTAGATCCTGGCTGCTTGGGTAGGCATAGAACACATATCTGATGCTCAAAGATGTTCAGCTTCCCTTTAATGTGACAAAATGGGCACTTTCATCTTTCCAACTATCTTTTGTTCCACAGAGAGAAGCGCCAGCCCCCAGTGCTGCTGAGATCAGGCCCGTCTCTGCTGTGCCTGCATGCTCTCTAGCATGGTTTTATAATGGCAATCAGCAAGCTGACGGGGAGTGGAATGTGCATTTTTTTGCATCTTTACGTGAAGAAAGACATCTTCAAAATAAGGAAAGGCTGTAGCAGATTGAACATTGCAGTATATACGTATATAGCTCCCAGGTGAAGACTACACGCAAAGCAGTTGCCCTGTGGAACAGCACTGTGTATGCATAGCACAACTACAGCAGATTTGCCTAAACAGATGTGCAATGGCCATGAAGACTACTAGGTGTAAAGCCTGAACCACCTTCCCCTGCCATCCATGCACAAAACTTTTTTTTACTAAGCTTTTTCATGGGTTTGATTGGCCTACCTTTGCATCAAGAGCACCCTGAGTGCTTCACACTGCATGAAAATCTGACTTTTCCAGTCTGTGAAAGGAAAAATGTTTGATTTCAATGAGTAAGAGTCCTACAGAGTTAATTCTTCAGTGTTTTTCTGAAGAATGCCATTTGGCTCTTAAGGCCAGAATCTGTTCTGTGATACCTAAATGCAATTCCCACAGATTTCCAAGGAAACTGGGTATATATTCCTTGGCAAAATGCAGCTATTAACTTAAAATTCTGAAGATATATGAAATCTACAGAGAAAATAAAGAGCTAGGTGCAGTCTGAAAGGACCTAAAAATGTTTATTTAAAGTGTATCTTGAGTTGAAAGATTTCAGTGTTCCTCCCTAATCTAGAAAACAGAAAAATGCCCTTGAAATATGAACACTGTGTGCTACTTTTAAACTTACAATCCCTTTGGTTTACAAAAGCAAAGGGCAATAAAAATTATAGATTGGAATCAGGCAGTTTACTGTTATTGGCAAGAAATATGGAACCTTAGGTTCACTTCATGAAAATAGGAGTAACCAACACACGTGAGCTGGAAATTGTCTTGCTTAAGATAAGAAGACAAGGCTGCTGCATCACATGAAGTGTTGGAGAGTCCATTACTATTGTTTCTGTTGGGAAGTGCACCTTTAGAGAGACTGGAGGCCAGCCCAACCTTTCCTGCAATATGCAAACAATTATCTCTTGCTATTTTTACATTGTGGAAAATTTAATTTGTATTTTACAAACTCTAGAAAAGAAAAAAGTACCTATTTCACTGCATTACAGCTCTGCAGAATCAATAATTACTTAGTGCCTTTATGCAGAATACATGATACATATGTAGAACAGCATCTTTTAATAAATGCTCAGGACATCCAAAGGCAAGAATGGTTTTAACCTCTGTTAACCTGTTCTGAACTGTGAGAGACTTATTTAAACAGATTTAAGGAAAATACAGTCAAGTATAGACCCTGCCTTAAAAAATCCACCCACCCACCCAACCAAAAAAAACCTTCAAAAAATACAATTCTGGAGTTGAAGGCAACATTTGTAAGAAAAGATAATATATTTTGTGAGACCAGTTAATAGGAATAGAAAAAGTACATTGGCATTTATGTAAATAATCTCCCGCCATAGACTTCTAGACCATCATGTGACAGCAACATTAACTCTACTTTTTATAATTTGGGATTAATCTGAGCTAAGTAAAGTTTACATTGGTTAAGGCTCTTTTGCAAAATGTGTAACCTGGGAATAACTGCTCTGACAAAATGCTTGCGTAAATGACAGGAAAATCAGACTTCTTGTGTCAGGATCAATATATCAAATCTGGGCAGTCTGCTGAAGCAAACATACATAACCATAATTTCAATTACTTGAAATACATTATTTAATACACATGTGCTTTGGAATGCAGTTTGCATATCTCCAGCTCAGTCTGGTCAGGGAAATGGGATTTTTAGCAGAGCTAGTTCACTTCAAAACATACTCATAAAATATTTGTTCAAGATTAGCAACGGAAGGACCAGCCCAGCAGTGAACAGACCTTTAAGGATGCAAATACTGCATATAGGATTAGTCCCTTTAACTGTCTGGAAGCTGAAAGAGTGATGAGGCAACATTTTGGGGAAGCTGAAATCATCAAGCATTAGTGTTACTGCGATTCTTGCAAGTACCAGTTATAGGGTCAACCTTTGCCAGAATGCTATTAAAACATACATCCACAGATTGACATTAAGTTACAAGGGATTTCAGGCATGAAGCAGAATTAGCAGTTTATTTTTCCTTCATGCTTAAACTTCAAGCATTTCATGGAAAATGATCAGGCAGTAAGTTGCAGAGCATTGAGCAAGGCACAAAACCATGAGGAATATAACAATGAATGGTGGCTCACTGACGCTGGTTATACAGCAAAAAAGCCTAGGCAAACAACCCAGATCCTACTCTTCCCCCCATAGTCCCAGATGGATTACAGTCCAGTATCCATCTGTGAAGCTGCTAAATTTAGACTGGCCCCAGAGGAAACACAAGACACAAGCTATCCACATGTTCTTGTTGCTCTTTCGGGATGACCCTCCTGTTAGCTTGATGGGCGCCAAACACTACGGAACAACTCCCCCCTTCCCACCATACTACATGTATTTCAAGACACACGACTAAATACAGAGGAAATAGATTCTACCCAAGGAGCTATTTTTATATCCTTCCTCGAGGCTGCTTGTTTCTCACTAGTGGGGCAGAGGCTTGGAGATGTTACAGTTGCTGGCTTCCGGTCAGGGCTAGTATAAAACCTCATCCTACAAACTGAACTCTACACCACCTGCTCGCTCTGGTGTCTGCAATGCACTGGGGAACCACAGCTCCAAGGAGGAGAAGAAACAGAAAGCATCTGTAAGGTTCCTGTGCACTTAATAAAAAGAAACAGGCACCACATTCAGACCATTCACCCATTCATTTATCCAGTAGAACTGCCTTTGGCCTTTGTGATGTCCCTGCAGTTGGGACATCAATACGTGAGCAATAAAAATTAAAGACCCTTTTTCCAGCATGTCTATGAAGACAAACTGAGAGAAAAGACCAGTGCAGTCTTGTTTGTTCAGGTGTGCACAGCTGAGGTGCTCTCAGACTGTCCTCTCAGAAGGGGCCAGGAGACAGGCTGTGGCCACCCACCCACCCATCCCCTAAGCATCTAGGTGCTGGCAGCAGGGACTGGCTGGGACCTCCCCTTTGCCTGTGAGTGAGCTGCAGCAAAGGAAGGAGGTTGGTTCTTCTCTGCAGGATAGGCAAAGGGGTGTTCTGGAGCTTCTCAACACCTGCACTGAGGGGTACAACCCCATCCCATTGCACAAAGCCCAGAATATCTGGGGCTTAACCTGGTCCTGGAAAGCAAGGTCTGGCCCTAGCAAAGAGGGCTGGAAAGCCAGGAGGGCATGGAGAATTTATGACCTTGGTGTTCCACAGAAGCTGTGGGAGGAAGTGAGGTGCCGAGATGAATGCAGAGAGAGACTCTGCATCACATTATTTTTTTTCCTATGGGGAACCATGAAAATGCCCTCTAACAATGACTTTACAAGCAAACTTCAGCAGGATGCGAGAGTCTCAGAGAAACATCAAAGAGCTGGGAGAACACATGGATCTGTCTCGATGACTTGACTCTCCTTCTCTGCCTCGTCTTAAAATGCTTAGCCACATCTGCCTGAGCGTTGCTCTCAACACCTCAGACAGACAGAAATAAGACAAGTCAAGAGAGGAAACAGGTCCAGAGAGCCCACAAGAGAAAGCCTCTTTAGAGCTCTGATCCCTCTTCCCCTGCCTTCAAGTATCACTGGTGTTTCCCCCAAGTTTCCAAGCAAGACCAAGTGCTGCACCCTTTGGCATCCTTGATGAGCTCAGTTTGCCACAGCATTTTAAATCCTCCCCCTTTTATTTATTTATTTTTTTTTTTTTTAGTGAAAAGAACAGCACAGACATCATAAGTGAAATTTGGGGTTAAACTCACAAGGGAGTAGGTGGTAGATAAAGTTTTACCCCCTGGCAGAAGGGGAAGCAAAGGCAAAGTAAATAAGAAAATTTGCAGACTTTCTCTCCTTCAAACAAAGGCTCCTGTGTTTAAAATAAAAAAAATCCACTGCATAAAAGCGAAGCAACTTCCCCCAAAATAGCTTTTCCTGTTTTATCAAAACATTCATCAAATTGCATTTCTCCACAAAAATAAAGTTCCAGGTAGAGCACTGGAGGCCTTTTTCTTTATTAGATAACAAAGCAGCTGATGCAATGAGTATAAATGGCTTTACTGATGTCCTAAACAAGTCCACATGGCTGAAACTAGCTTTGAATATCTAATGACGCCATACTGAAAATAAGAAAAGATAATGAAATAGAAATACCATGTCAGAGAAATACAAGTATTCACAAGCCATCAGATCATGGCTCCAGCAGCCTGCATACAATCTGTGCCCCATGACTTGTAGCTGCAGCAACTTGCCATGGAAGACAAGTATTTGCCATGCTTGGTCAGGTGGCCTAGCTTGTCTAGTTACTCTGGGGGTGCTTGGACAGACACTGCCTTTATGTCTTGACTGGGCAAGGACTTGACTATAGTTTTGTCTTCTTGATATACTGACGTACCCAACAGGTATAATCTGTGGTACAGCTGCAGTCAGAGTGACATGAATACCTCTACACCGGTATGGCTCATCCTCTCAGGCTTGAATTGGCCTGCCTCTTAGAAACAACAAAATCAGATCTCATCACCCATACTGCCAAATGTTGCTAGATGTTTTTTAATTTTTTATTATTTTGGAGATACGAGAGTCCATGAGGAAATGCAAGTATGGACAACACCTCTTTGTGGAGATGAGTTCTTCTACAGGGTGACAATGAAGTAGGAGAAAGCACAGAGGTCTGGGATCAAAATACTAGTAGGTACAGGAGTGAGGCAACACTAGAGCTCTGTCACTGGGGCAGACATTGCCCAGAGAAGTTTTGATCCCCCATTGCTGGCAGTGTTCAAGGCCAGGTTGGATGGGGCTTTGAGCAACCTGATCTAGTGGAGGATGTCCCTGCCCATGGTAGGGCAGCTGGAATCACATGATCTTTGAGGACCCTTCCAACCCAAACCATTCTATGGTTCTATGATTCTATGATACAGTGGGGAGACGCTGCAAAGCAAGTGGAAATGAAGACAAAGAGCCACTGTTTGGTGAGAGAGGGGAGGGAGACACAGTGGAGAAAGAAAACAAGGGAAAGGGTGACCTGACTGAAATAGCAAAGTGATTTTCAGTTCTTTCATCTTTCTATTCCCATTCCTTTCACGGCTGCATAGAACCACATTTGTAATGAGGCAGAGCAGTAGTCCCAAGCTGGGCCCCAGCAGCCCTTTGTGCCAGCCCACAGAGAGCTGCTGTGTTACACCATGCTGGCTAACCAGCCTGTTTCCAGCTGCTCCATCATAGTTGAAAAGGAGTAGAACACAGCAAAAACTTTCCTGATGTGATTTTTCTGCATAAGCCATGCCCTGAGCTTGTAACAAGGATGCCATGAGGCATTAAATGCTGGTAGGAGGGGTCCACGTGATCTCTCTTGAAAGGCAGTCTATACCATGAAATTTTGACAGTGAACACCCTTGTTGGAATGCTGTTAGGAACAGAGGTGAGGGTTTGGTTTTTTATTCAAATACTTCATATTTATATTGACAATGGAACCCTGAACACTGTTTGCTTCATAGAAACCCCATAACCTGTTTATGTGCCAGTTGAATCGACTGTGTTACCTAATGAAATGTTTCCTTTAGTTCAGAGCCTTACAAACATTTTAATCAACTGCTCTTAATTAAGACCTTCAAAAACAAAAACAATTTATCAGCCTCTAGGAGGACAACTGAAGGTTTAATGCAGTGCACTAAAACTTCTGAATTGTCCTCACACAGCTCCCGCCGGGACATCAGGAATCATTACTACCTAACATGTTTCACACCAGAGACTGTTTAAAACACAACAGAGAAAGTGTGTGAGCCAATGCAGATCACAATTTAATACTCAACAGGAACAGTGACACAATAAAAGCAGCCTAGACTCTTTTCCCCCGCTAAAATACAAGATGTTCTTAAAAACAGGGACGTGGGAAGAAACAATTATGCTTTTCCCTACACAGATCACTCTTCTGAGATCAGGAACAAGAGGAAAGAGACTTCCAACCCCAACAAGAGCTAGACTAGCCTCACAAGCTTTGCACACTAATCCATTAAATGATCTGCTTCTTCCCACAAGGAGTGGTTACAAATCCACAGGTAATCCTCTGATGACCTCTTTTTCATTGGTCACTCTTCTCACCAGACTTGTTAGATCCTTACTCTGTTTCCTTCTTTCACAGCCCAGCCTGCCATCACACCTACCAGTCTCAGGCTCTCTCTGGCTGTAGGGTCAGGAAGACAACCCCCTAAGAGTACAGGCTATCACCTGAGCAGCACCAAAACTCCTGTCCCTCCTGACCAAAGTCAGGTGGTCTTCCACAAGGGCCCATGTCATCCATCTAGGCAGTGCACGCAAGATGCTCACCCTGCTAACATACACCCTGTGAGATCTATGTTCCCTTTTCAGTTGGAAAAGAACCAACTGCTTCTCAGTTTGCTCTGTTACAAGGACCCACCACTGCCACCAAGGCCCTGCTGTTAAGTGGCCATCTGCCTGCACAGCAAGATGTTTGCATAGCGTCTTAAAAAAATATATTCTTCCCCTCCTCCAGAGATATGTACCAGTCACAAGTCTCCCGCAGGCAGGGTCTGGTTTGGGGCCCTGAATAGGATCCCTATGCATAACATCAGTCCAAAACAAGTGCCATAAAAACCTATTTTTTTTAAAAACACTCTCTTTTTCCTTTAGTGATAGAGGTTGCTTAAAGTTGCTGCAAGAACTACTCTCGGTTACTCTTTGAATTACACTGTGACTTTGATGATACAAGAAAATGCTGGGCGAGGGCTTTTAAGACAAGAATTTTAAGATCAAGATTTCAACTAAATGTTTCATGGGCCAAATTCAAATTTGGAATCACTCAGTCAAAGCTAACAGGCAGACATCAGGGATATGCTCGTGGCAGTGAGCTTAATGAATATTGGCTAAGTCATTAAGTTATGACTTACTGAGTTATTTCTATCCTTGTGGATTTCTCTTTGAAATTTATAACTGAATACCTCAGAGCTCAATTATAGGGTAAAAGAGAGAGGAATAAAAATCACAGCTTTCCTGTAATAAGCCATGTGGGATAGCTCAATCAGAGCTACATTCCTAGTGTCACAGGTCTTTCTTTTCCTTCCTTGGAATGCTACTCAAAAAAAACCTCATCCCATAAATTCTCGAGTACAGTAAGAGACTGCAGAGTATGAAGAAAGGCTGAGAAAGTTGGGGCCATTCAGCCTGGAGAAGAGAAGGCTGCGTGGAGACCTCATAGCAGCCTTCCAATATCTGAAGGGGGCCTATAGGGATGCTGGGGAGGGACTCTTCATTAGGGACTGTAATGATAGGACAAGGGGTAATGTGTTCAGACTTAAACAGGGGAAGTTTAGATTGGATATGAGGAAGAAATTGTTTACTGTAACGGTGGTAAGGCACTGGAATGGGTTGCCCAGGGAAGTTGTGAATGCTCCATCCCTGGTGATGTTCAAGGCTGGGTTGAACAGAGCCCTGGGTGGCATAGTTTAGTGGGAGGTGGCCCTGTCCGCGGCAGGGGGGTTGGAACTAGATGATCTTAAGGTCCCTTCCAACCCTAACTATTCTATGATTCTATGATTCTGTGGGTGTGTGTGAGAGAAACACCAAGCATGACTTCAAACAGATGCTAAAAGATCTGAAACTCCTAGGTTAGTTTTCTCATTCTAAAATCAGACCTACAGGCCTCAAGTCAAGCTTCTTTCCTCCACCAAAAAATCGAACTGACAAATCTTTCATGTTCTGGGATTACAGCATTAACATTGTCAGTGGGAAGTTACACAAGTGAGAACTCACCTTCCAGCAAGGTGTTAATTTTGAAGGTTATGATAATGGTATGGCCTTCCAAAAGCAGGTCAGATTTTCTGGTGACTTGCTAGGCTAAATCTGGATTTCTGGGATGACTACCAGAAGGAGACATACATGAAGTAGTTATGTTTCAGACACATTTCTCTTACGTTAACCACTATCCTGTACAGCTACACAGCAGGAAGCAAGGCGCCTTTGCCTTCTTCCTTTAAGTCCTGTATCTAGGATTTTAGAACAGCCAGGCCACGGCTCTCCTTTTCAGCCCCCTGACAGTCAGAGCTGACAGAAACCCTTAATGTTTTCAGACATTTAATATAGTTTCACTTCAGCAAATAAGGAAACCTACCGACTGGTGCAGTTCTTGTTAAGTTAGAAGCTGGAGGATCCCGCTCTGGGGGACAGGAGTCACAGAAGTCCGAACAGGCTGGGCAAATCAGATTCCCAACATGTATCCAGGCATTCATCTGAATGCTCACAGTTAACACCTGACCTGAGCGGCTGCACAAGTACGCCGTGTCCTTGACCCACACATGCAGTCCTTGTGGAGAACAAGAAACCTTAAAATAAAAGAATGAAAGTCAAACGTGTATTACGACTTCTCAGAAAAAAGTTCTGGGGGTGGAGGCTCTTCCAACAAGTAAACATTACATTCAGTAAACACTTGGTTTTATAGAGCATAGATTAGCTGCGTTTTAATGCATTCAGAGCAAATATTTGGTTCAAGGAGGCTTTAAAGGACTGACTGTACTCTTTCTGCAATTGTGCAGCTCATCAACTGAGAACCAGAGTAAGATCCAGCTTTTGCCAATGACTACTTTTTTAGAGTTGCACTGTTGTTGAAAGTGACACCTTTAGTAAAGTAGTCCTGAAGATAAAGGAGGATAATGAAAAGTAAGTGACATGCACAGCACTTTCCACCTTTGAAAAATCAGAGGGACTAATTAATATTAAGCTTCAACAACACAAGATTGCAGTGTAACCACTCTTACTTAGCTGCAGAGAAAGCATACAGGTAAGAGAGGTGAAGCCCCTAGCAACACTGGAATTAACACACAAACCATCCCAGTCACACATTAACCTGATGCATGATCTAAACTACAGGTCTAAAATAGTGAGAACATAGTTATAAATAGAAGATAGATATAAAATAGTTAGAAGATACTTATTTTCAAAGCGTGTCATGTAATCTAGTGATTAAAGGCAGAGAATATAATGTACACTGTCCAGGTGCAAACTTCTAACTGTCAGAGTCTGTATTTTATGCCAGATTTTTCCCTTTTGCGTAATTAAAAAAAAGAAAAGAAGATAAATGTACTTGGTAACATCCACTGCCCCAGTCAGGGTAACTGAGTTTCCTCCTGCACTGTTCCATGACAAAAGCGGATTTCTGAATCAGACATACAGAGTTTGGTCCATATTTCTCTGCACCATAGTTTTTGCTAGGATCTAAGGTAGAAAGAATATAGTAAATTGCAACTTACTAGAAGAACAGAAAGTTCACATCAATGTAATATTCCATAATTAGCCAGTGTCTCCACATGTAATTAGAGGTTGGAATCTTTCAGACCACTAATCATCAATTTGGGAATTATGCTGCCTTGAATATGAAGTGGGAAGAAACCCAAGCAAAAGCTTTTCATCAGAACTATGTGGATATGTTTGCCCCACAGAGAGTGCCAGCTGTGATTGCTGGCTGGAGGGTAGAGGGTGTCTGGTTGATTTTGAGACAATTTCAGAGCTAGGTAACATCCTACAGCATTCTGGAGCTCTGCAATATTGAGCATTCATGCACTACCCTAGGAGACAAGCCTGTGACCTGGTAATTTGCAATGCTTCTTGCTTTGAGAAAAAACACACAGAGGTGGAACAGAATTATTTTTCAGAGGCTTAAAAAAATTACCAACCAACCCACCCCCACTTATATTTGGATCATTTGGGGCTAATTTCTGTTCAGTTCTTATGCAATTCTTGTATTGGATGCATTTTCTTCCTATGTGCATAAGGTGTGCTGCGCTTCTCATCCCAGCACAACTTTTACACAGCTAGTAGTGTAAAACTAATTTCACATCCAATTAGTTAGGATATATAGCAAGTTCACTCCAGATTAACAAACACAGTCTCATAAATACCAAACTGAAGTCCTGAAAACTGACCTGGCTGGTTTTCAATTATTCTACAATCTGAGCTGCGCTGAAATTCACCACTTAAATGCCAACTGAATTCTTGACTAAAGGGACAATAGTCAGCAATTTCTACTGAGCCACCATAATAAGGCAACTCTTCTGCTGGTACTCCATCAAGACTGTCAAAATACTGCAAAACAAAACAGGCAGTGAATAGTTTGTGCAAAGACAAACAACTGTTTTTTATATAGACCCAAGCGCTGCAGCTGTAACTACTCAGGAATGCTGTTAATAATAACTTACAATACGCATGAAACAGATGAGCCCGAAGTATTTAACGCAGAAAGATTCACATTTGCAAGTATCACTCCCCACCTCTTCCC